>ML682105.1:4918482-5006254 GCA_007922195.1 Podocnemis expansa
GAAGATCCCACTTCCTCTTCGAAGCATCTGAGGAAGTGGGATCTTCTCCCACGAAAGCTCATGCAAAAAATAAATCTGTTAGTTTTAAAGTGCCACACAACTGCTTGTTGTTATATTACATTAGATATGACTCATCTACAAAACTGGGCCCCTATTCATGAGATCAGATTTTCCTGCAAAATTTGTTCCAGTTCTTGTGCCTGGGTGTGGGTGTGGAAATGATGGCTACCCACAGAATCGTCCCATCACCATATTTTTTTATAAAGATGTGGGAAGTTTAAGGGGTAGTGATGGTCAAAAATTTGCCATTCTATCCTTGCCTTTCTGTGATGCAAAATGGCTTTTTTGGCAAAATGGACACTTGACAACATTTTTCACAGAGTATTGGGGTTTGCAACAAAAATTTAACACATTTTGAAGAATATTTTGATAAAAATCATTTTATTTTTGTGGCAATTTTTCACAGGGGAAGAAAATCATTTCTCAATTACCTTTAATATGGCGGAATCAATCCAAATGTTTCAGAGCCTCTGAAGGACTTGATTCTGGGCATGGGCAGAAAGGGTAATTCCTGTGCTTTATGAATGGATTCACCCATCCCGGGTTGTTAATTTTCACATACACTGCAACACGCTTTCAACCAGGGAGAAGGCAGTCATTCACACAACATGCCCTGCGTGACAGCAGTCCTGTGAGCCAGTTCTGTAATATGGCCCTCTAGCTGTATGTCTTTGCAAGTCCATCCACTTCAAGGGGTGTATAAAAGAGTCCAAATAAAAAGACAAATTGTTCCAAGGCCCACAGGGATCTAGGTCCCTCCCTCACACAAAAGAAGAGAAGCAGTCTCTGTGGCTCCTGAGGAAACCCCACGATTACAGTCTAAAAGTTAGTCCTGAGGATGTCAATAAAAGAAACAAAACCAGCCTGCCATCTTTTCTCAGAGGGCACAGGCTGGTGTTGCTCCCACGCTGTTCCTCAAGAAAGAACCCCATTCTCTAGCCCTTGTCCCCATTACAGATTATGTATTTTGCTCAGGGATGTGAATGATGTAGTGCAGGTGTACCCTAGTCTAGGAGCTCTAGTTCAGTTGGTTTCAGAGTGCAACCCCAATTGCCTGAGCACCTCCTCTTCAAGGGTCCACGCCCTAGGCCTGACACGCCAGCATTCATTTTGTGTTTACTTCAGGACAGTGGATTACCAGGATGGTTGGAAGTTGCACATTTTGTTCTCCAAAGCAGACCTGGCTTTTATCCTGTCTTGTTTATTGTTCTTGTATCCATCAGTGTAGAAGATGAGAATTGGTTTGGTCCCAGAGGAAGGGTGGTCCAGCTGTTTAGGCAGTAGTCTAGGACTTGGCAGAGATGAGTCAAGTCCTTGTTCTACCACCGTTTAGTTTCTCTGTGTGCCTCAGTTCTTATCGCACAGAGGTGTTGTGAGGATAAATTCTGAGGTGCTCAGGTGGTACGGAAATGGGAGCCATGCATCTATCTTAGGCTGATAGAAATTTAGAGCATCCCCTGAAGCGACATGAAAAACTGCTAACCTCTCATTGTTGAAATCCCTTCTGAACGCTCACTTCCATCATGCATTAGCCATAAGAATGGCCATACTGGGTCAGACCAACAACCTCTCTAGCCCAATCTCCTGCCTCTGACAATGGCCAACGCCAGATGCCTCAGAGGACAGAACAAGTCAATTGTCCATCTCCTGTCACCCAGTCCCAGCTTCTGGCAGGCAGGGGCATAGGGGACCCAGAGTATGTGATGTCCTGCCTGACCATCCTGGCTTATAACAACTGATAGATCTATCATGCATGAATTTATCTAATTCTTTTTCTGAGCTGATTAATAACAGCAGCTGGCCTATATGCTTAATTTTTGTTTTATTTATTTTTTCCTTTGTATGTAATAGCCTGTTCCCCAAATTTCATGTGTTTCCTTTAGCAAGGAACTCTTGCACTCAGGGACTGTCCGTTCCTCTGTGGCCAGCCTTGAAACATATGGTGAGCCTCACCATTAGCTAATAATAATTTTGGTAACAAGCTCTCTCTCTGGCTCACAACTTGAGTGGGCTTTTTGACTAGATTTGCCATTCTCAAGCAAAGATCTTACCTTGCAAAGAAAGGAGGGCTGGTTACATGAGAATATGTTTTCGAATATGTTAAGGCTGTTATAAAGAGCAGTGTGATTGTTTTTTCTCCATGTTCATCGAAGGTACAAGAAGTGACATGCTTAATTTGCAGCGAGGAGGATTTAAGATAGCCTTTAGGAAAAACTTTCTACCCATACAGACAGTTAAGCTGTGGTACAGGCTACATGGGAGGTTGTGGGATTCCCAGCATTGGAGGTTTTTAAAAACAGGTTGAACAAACACCTGTCAGGGATGGTCTAGATCTGCGCTTTCTGACCTTCTTTCATTTGCAGAACCCTAAAAAATCTTTCAAATGGAGGTTCGGGCCCTTGTGGAAATCTGAGACATGGTCTGTGGACTCCCGGGGGTTTGTGGGACACAGCTAGAAAACCACGGCTCCGTGGTAATGAAAACCTTTCATAGACCCCTTAGACAGAATCTGCGCCCTCCCGCTAGGGGGCTGGACCTTAAATGGAAACGACTGATGTAGTTTACTTGATCCTGCCTCTGCACAAAGGACTGGGTTTGATGAACTCTTTAGGTCCCTTCCATTTCTATGATTCTATCTCCAACAGTAGGACAGAGCTCCTCTTTGAAGCAAGTGACAAACTTGTTTTCTAAACATAAAATCACACCTTTCCCCACACATTGGGGACTTGCTGAGCTGGCCCTAGCTAGGTGGCTTCTTTTTACATAGCCCTGTGGCACCCAGAGCTTCAGTATTATCTAGGGCAAGTTCTGGGACAGGAAAACCTGAAAAAAAAGCACTGAAGAATGTTGTTTCACAGAGCCACGCTGTGATATTAATAATGATTCTGCGGCTAACAGGATGTGGTCCCTCGAAGCAAGCCAGGAATAGACTAGCTATGTAGCCACATGCCTCGATTGCTGTTACTTCCATCCTCTCTTGCCCACTCTTTTCTTTTGGTTTACACCTTTGATAATACCTGATTTAAGAGGGGTCCTGACTGACTTACAGACAAAGCCCAGCTGCCCAGCTGACTTCAGTGGGACTTCAACAGTCGGTGGTCACCTCTACTAGGGCTCCATGAAGGCCCCGCAGTCCACCCCTGATCTATCTCCTGAAGGGCTGGAAAGGGAGTGAGGCCCTTTACCCACATATATTCTTAGACTCTAGGGGTATGTCTACACTGGAGACTTAAGTCGACTTATACAACTCCAGGGTCACATTTGGAGTTCATTATGCTAAGTTAAGCACTTGCTTAAGTTAACTTCATAACTCTCACCCTTGAAGTTGGCTTTAAGGTTAAATCAACTTTATTAAGTCGACTTAAGAAATGTGGCCATTAAAGTCAACTTAATAAATTTCACTTAAGGCAGGATGGCCATTCAAGTTGACTTTATAGAGGTGACTTAAGCCAGGGGACTCATTTAAAATCGACTTTATTAATTCAACTTTAAATGGGTCCCTTGGCTTAAGTTGACTTTATAAAGTTGACTTAAAGAAATGGGGTCTCTCTAAGTTGACTTAATAAGGTCGACTTTAAGTTGACCTTATTAAGTCTACTTACCTGAGCCCTCTAGTGTAGACATAGCCAAGGGCAGTGGTTCTCAACCTTTTGTAGGTTGTGACACACTTGGTGGCATATTGCAACCCTACAGGATATATCAGCCCACCCTTTTCAGGCCAAATCCAGCCATTTTCCTGGCTCTCTGCGACACACTTACCACTGTGTGGCAACACAGCAATGTGTCCCAACACAGTGGTTCACAACCACTGCTCAGGGAGTCTATGGCCAGAATTGTAAAGACTTGGTGGCAGGGACCATTTTCTTCCATATGTTTGTACTGTCTCTGGAACAGTGCAGGACCAGTGCTGAATGGGGGTTTGTCAAATAAATAATAATCAGGAGAAACTCTGTATTTTTCAGTGCTGTGGAGTAAGGGTGAACCTACCCCACACAGTATTTTCTGTCCCTTATGAGACTGATACAAGGGGCGGTGTTAAGTTCCATAGGGGCAGCCGTGTTAGTCTAGTTCAGCAAAACAAGCAAGGAGTCCTGTGGCACTTAAAGACTAACAATTTTTTTTTATCACATGAGCTTTCATGGGAGAAAATCCCACTTCATCTGACGCTTGACGATGGAGGTTGGTGTATATCAGCAGGTCACCAAATCCACCCGCTTCTGCTGTGTTCACAAAGTCACTCAGAGACCCTGGATTCAGTGAGCACTGGGACAGGTTTATTTACAGGTCGTGCTCCCACCGTCTTTCCCCATACACAGCTTGCCTTCTATTATGTGCCCCCATGAAGGCAAAGCCACAACTCTGTTTCCACTTCCTGCCTCCCTACCTCGGGCTTCCTTCCTCTCAGCCATTTATACAGTCCCAGGCTGATCGGTTGTCTAATGAGGTGCTGGTTTTCTCCAGCCAGCTTCCATTTACTTCCGAAAATGGGAGCTGGCATTAAAGGGGGCTGACTTAGCAGTCCTTGCCCAGCACCCTGTCCCACATGGAAGTAGGATCTTGTGAATAAAATATATGACAGGCACTCAGGAGCCATCAAACATACGGACATGGGCCTGGCAAGGCTGAGGGCCATCATGTCCAGTGTCATGATTCTGACAGTGGTCAGATGAAAGTGCAAGACAATTTGCAATAGGTAGATGTGGAATAATTTGCCCTGGACTGTTTCCTTCTAACACGTGATAGTCAGTGATTAACTTATGCCTGAAAACATCTTTCTTCTGACACTCTCTGCTGTTCTGGTACTATTCTACCTCTGGCCATTCTTAGCAAGATAAACAGTTGATCCCACTTTTTATCTTACTAAATTCTTGACTTCTGTTTGACTGCTGTCCCTGACACGGACTTTCTGAGTCACCTTGGTCAAACCATTTAATTTCGCTGTCTTGGTTTCCTCATCTGTAAAATGAGCAAAGATGTTGTAAGACTGAATTCACCAAAATACAGGGCAGCCAAAGACAGAATCACAAAGCATTATTGCTAAAGCCATAAATGAATATGCCCAGTGTGGTTGAATTCATGTTGCTTTTTGAACTCCAAAGGGTTTTTGTTCTTAATGCTGAGTACTTACATCTTCCTTCCATTGTGTTGGTCATCAGCAAAGTTCATACTCCCAAATTTCTGCACTGGAGAGCACTCTGCCTTTTGAGCTAAAGGAGTAACTCTCTTAGCTGGTAACACTAGTAGGCTGTTATCCATGATTGCAGCAGCCACTAGATGGCAATACAGCTCACTTTGCTAGTATAGTACATGTTCAGAATTCATGCTTACCATTGTAGTGATGAAGGTATTTTTCCATTAATCCGTGATCAATTTTCTAAAGTATTAAAATACTGGAACTTTCCCTTTAAACTGAAATTTTGTAGAAGATGCTAGGGATACATTCAAGAGCATGGTAAACTGGGGCATTCGCTCAGATGACCCATAAACACATCACTAATGAAACAGATACCAGGAAGCAAATCTGCCTAAGACGGAAGAAAGAAACCAACCTTCCAAAAAACTGTAATTGTTCTGAAACTTTTGGAAACAGCTGTGCTCTCTCTAACCTCACACTAACAGAAAATGAAGAGGAAGAGTTTACCCACAATACGGTTATGAATGGTGGAAGGACTAAGAAAATATTACTCAGGAGGTTGCTGATCTCACTGAAGCTGAAGGGATCATTTCAGGCTTTGGATCAGGCTGAGAAGGAGTATATTCTCTTTCTTGCAGAAGGGGAAACACTCATATAGGACATGGGAAGGAGATTTTTTCTTAAACCAACATTTAGTAGACCGACATCACTTTCTGCCCTCTGCAGTTCTTTATTTCTAAGGACCTCAGAGCATTTTACAGACTGGAACAAGTTAAGCTTGTCAATGGGGGAAAGATTAATTTACTCCTTTTACACATGTGGAAATTGAGGCCCAAAATGACCCAATGACTTATTTTACAGTGAATGACTGGCAGAATCCAGATCTTCTCCTTAGATACTCCTTTCTTAAAACCCCACTTGCCACTTTTGCTAAGACTAGGCAAACCAGTGCTATAGGGTCAAACTACTGTGGAAAGGGCTGTTTTCTCAGCATCACTGTTCCAGGCACAATGAAATAAAACTTCTCATGAGAGAATCTGAAATTTCCAGGCTAATTTTGCAAACTCAGTGGGCCAAATTCTGATCTCAGTTACCATGGTGTAATCCCATGGAGAGGTAGGCTTGACTTGTGGGTAAGGCACTGGTGTAGGACTTGGGACATATGAGTTAAATTCCTAAATTCTGCCAGACTGCCACAGCCTCATTGCACGCCCTTAGACAAGTCATTTAATGATCCTTTGCTCAGTTCCCCTTCTGTAAAATGGGGATGATGTCTCACAGGAGTGTGTGAGGTTAAAGGCAATACAGAGTGTGCGGTCCTCAAACACTACAGAAATGGGGGTGTATCTGGGTGGTTTGTCTCTTGGGCTAAGAGAGCCTTGATTACAGAGTAAGCCAGGTGATCCCAGGAAAATGGAGTTGAGAGGAAAGCCCTAGAGATTACAGCTACCTCTGTAAGACTTGCAAGGAGCTAGGAACTTTGCACAGGTCTCTGAGTCAACCAGAAATAAGCTGAAGAAGTGGAAGAGATAGGGAGACAGTGTTTCCAGGCAGGGAGATCATAGGGAGGCCCCATCTAAGCCAGGGAGAGACAACAGTCTGCTGGGATGAAGGTTGTGTTAAATGTTATTTTGGATAAGTTAGACAAGGGACACTGAACTGGGCTTGAGGCGTCAAGGGTCAGTGTGTCCTGGGGAATGAAATATTGGATCCCAGGAAGGGATTTATTTTAACTACCTTTGGAACAGGAGTCTCCAACTCAAATCACCACGAGGGCCGCATGAGGACTAGTAGGTTGGCCCAAGGGCTGCTCCACTGAAACCTTTTCATGCAATGATACTGTAAATATCGGTAATGATAGAGTCATTGCAGGCTGCAGGAAATAGCTTTAGGGGCCACCTGCACCAGATGGCACCGACCTGCCCCAACCCTCAGCACCGGTGCCCCACTCCTGCAGGACGGGATCAGCAGAGGTTTTAGGGGTTGCAAACCAGGGCCCCCAATCCGGCCAGGACCTGGTGCTGCAGCCCCTAAAACCGTGTATTGATGCACCCTGAATGGGGGGAGCCCTGTGCCAATGTTCCCTCTAATTTTTCATAAGCTGTGTGCGCAAAAAATTTCTTTTGTGCAAATTTTCAGGCCCAGTGTCCAAATTTGTGCACACTCCAATAAGTATGGTCAAACTTGTGAGCGCAACAAAGCAAGTGTGTATGATACAAATAATATTTAAGTTTTATTTTTGATAGGGTAATGTAACTGATTTTATACATTACAAAACCTTATTTGAAACCGCCTTCTTAAAGTAGTATAAAAATATTAGGACAGTTGAATTCTTTTGTGCACACTTTATTTTGGTGTGTCTGCGAGTTTCACAACCTGTGTGCATGCACACACAAGCACACAGCTTAGAGGGAGCATAGCCCGGTGCATGTGAGATGAGAATGTTTCACCATAGAGCTGAACAATTCTGCGCAGCATCTGCTTTTCCTCACAGAATTGCCAGTTCACTCACATCGAGCCATTATTCAAGGTGCTCTTCATGATTTCGTCACATTTTCTTGCTCCCTTTTGCTTGCTCATTATTATTCAGTGGATTTGCCTTGTGGTAGCGCTTGGTGACCTCGCTGTCCTACATGCTATTCACCCGTATAATAAAAAGACGGTCCCTGCCCCAAGTGTTCACAGTCTTAGCCCATGACGGACAGTAACAGGCAGATGCAACTAACCATGGGCAGGAGGAGAGCGGATGAACTAACAGCCGGGTGGTCGTGATTAGCCTAATGATCAGAAGTCCCAGCACAGAAATAATAATTAGTCTTTGGAAGAAGAAAATTCACCCCTTTTGTCCACATCTCATGCACACTGTGATTGTCAGGTTAGTTGCCAATCAAATTCTCCCCACAGAGATGTGCACACTGCATTTTCCCTCTAGGGCTGGATGGCATAGCCAGCTGTACTCATGGGTTTATTTATTACAGCGTTCCTTGTTTGCACTAAGATGTGCACGCAGCTTTATTACTGTGGAAGTGACTGTGCATCATTGAGGCGATTTTCTCTCACTCTCTAGTTGTTGTTAAGAGAAGAGAGAACTGAAGCTTTTCAGCCATGACACTTTCCCTTTCCACTCACAGGCTGACGTAAGGTTCTGCTCTGTAATCAACCACGAATGAGCAAATGACTTTGAAATGAACCAGACCTTGGCAGTCTCACGTTTCAGATGGACAGCTCTGGAAACCACAGCTAAAAATCTTTTCTACTCCCCTGAAATAATCTATAGCTGGGTAGGGGAAAAAAAAAAGCGGCATGACAAACTTTAACAAACAGACTATATTCCTGGGCCAGCTGAATTGCTTTCTGCCCTGCCCAGAGCCATGCAGTCACTCCTGAACATAAGTGACAGGATAAATATTAAGGCTAACATTAGACAACTGATCAATGGGCCTGTAGGATCACTTGGAGTCTGTGAGGCAGAGCTTGTATTAGAATAGATCAATTTGCTGAAAAAACTAAGTTAATCTAAAGCAAACAGAAGTGCCAGAGAAGAGGACACTTTGATCATCAGGATCTGGATTTCCAGCTAGGGCCCCCTAGCTCTGCACACCTCCATTTATGGTTGCCCAACCTGATGCACTTTTCAAAGGGGTAGCTGTGTTAGTCTAGTCCAGCAAAACAAACAAGGAGTCTGGTGGCGCTTCTAAAGATTAACCAAATTGTTAGTCTTTAGAAGTGCCACCAGACTCCTTGTTTGTTTTGAGGCACCTTGTGGCTGATTTCCAGAGGTGCTGAACACGGTTGCTCCTATTCATGTCATTGACGTATTGATTTTAAGGACAGCAGGGTCCATCTGGTCACCTAGTCTAATCTCTTGTGTAACCTAGGCCAGGGACTTTCATCAGAGTTCAAACCAGAAAGCCTCCCAGAGCTATTTGAATACTGCAGAAGCCACTGCTGCCCTTGATTGTTTGATCCAACTGCTATGGGGCCAGTGGTTTTCAGTTAAAAGACTGATTGCTCGAAACACTCTGAAAATTAGGCCCAAGGTGTTTCAGGTGGGTAGCCCAAAACAGTCATCCACGAACAAAGCTGTAACTAAAGAATCTGGTGCCTGAAGCCCTTACAATAGCTGGCGCCTGGCGAGATCGGCGAGGAAGGTGCACTTTCATGGAGCGGCTCAATGGAACTGCTCCGGTGAGTCTGGAGCAAAGCCCCGCTCGCCCCACCATACTTACCGCTCTGCCCATGAATTACTAACCACTTTTGAAAACATTGGCCCAGAAACCTCCCAAATCCTGGTTCCCCATGGGCTGAGGGTGCATCTAGGTGAACACATCCGGAACAATTTTACTGAAAAGACAAGTGCTAGCACTTGGTCATGCTTGCCAGTCATGGGTTAGGAGACAGGCAGGGTTGCAGCAGGAACGGGTATTGCAGCAGGATGAATACAAAGCAAGCTGGCAGAGCACTAAGGCAGTTCAGGACTGGAACAGCAGGGAGCGTATCAGTCAAGGCTCAGGGCTGCTTTCAATCCAAACAAATGAGTTCTGTGGCATCTCAAAGCATCTGAACAAGTGGGATTTTCTCGCATGAAAGCTCATACAATCAATAAATGTATTAGTCTTTAAGTGCCACAGGACTCCTTGTTAGTTTTGCTGAACTAGACTAACACAGCTGCCCCTTTGTACCCTTGCAATCCAAGACTAGATTAGCAGGGGGTACTGCAGATCAGGCAGGGCCAGCTCAAGGGGTTGTGGTGCCCCGAGCCAACTTTTCCTTTTGTACACCTAACTGCCAACTCTGCGCCTGCAAGGGCAGGAGGGGTGCTGCCAGGCATGGTGGCAGGGCTGGGCTGGTGCTTCGTCACCCAAAATCAGTGCCACACTTGGCTCATCACTTGAGCCAGCCCTGAGATCAGGACTGAAATGCAATGGGAGAGGTATGGAGGCTCAAGACTGAAACAGCAAAAAATATTGCAGTGCTCGGGGAATGGACCAAGAATATTGATAAAGACATCTCATGCTTCCTAGCCATATTCATACTGTCAATTTCCAAAGGGATAGCCGTGTTAGTCTAGTCCAGTAAAAAAACAACAAGGAGTTGTGTGGCACTTTAAGACTAACAGATTTATTTTTTGCATGAGCTTTCGTGGGAGAAGATCCCACTTCCTCAGATGCTTTGAAGATGGGTGAACTTACAAAAAGGAATGAAACTAAATGCAAGGGGGTGTAAAACAGGTCATACAGTAACAGCAAATCAGAGCAGTTTTCAGGTTCAAACCATGGGAAGCCTGAAGTCAAATGACCTGTTGTAATGGGAAAAGAACCCATAGTCTCGATTAAGTCCTGCTTTCATACTGGCCTGCCACAATTTTACTGACTCGATATGAAAAACACACAAAAAAGACCAATAGTTCAGTATTACACAGTTTTAAAATTCTTCCCATGTCTGGAACATGATGATTTCTAAGCAGTTTTGGAGGCAAGTGACTTCTGTTTATGGTCATAGATGACAGATTTTCTTTTATGGAATCCAGTTCTTACACATAAAAAAGAAATCACATAAATCCAGATTAAACTGGAGTGTGCCTCATCTGGAAATATACTCCAGACAATGGAAATAATGTTTCTACACTCTCCTCTTGCAGTGTTTACTGACATGCATTTTAAACTCTTCCCCCCCCCCCAAAGGTACCGGCTGTTGGCTACCCCCTGGACTGCACCGACAGGGAGTTAAGCTGATCAGAACAGAGGTGCCTTTTCAGAGCAGCATGAAACCCCAGGATTTGAATAATAAGCAGTATTGCATGTCGAGGGTGAAGTGCTTTGTCAGATACTGGGAAAGTTGTCACCACAGTGATGACACATCCTTGCACTTGCAACATTTAATTGTGTGATGTCTGGATGGGATCATGTTGCATCCTCATCGTGATGTGTCAGCTAGAAACGGCCCTGTTCCAAAGGGTGTCAGAGGTGTGAAGGCAGATTCATCCAACCCGTGATGCTGAGTGTCATTGTCATTTTATTTGGTTGAGCTAGATCAAACTGAGGCTGTGTGTCTATGCTAAATTTATTAGTCTTTAAGTGCCACAGGACTCCTTGCAGGTGTGTAGCTGGCACATGGGGCATGTGCCCCGAGTCCCAGCGCCAGTGCCCCGAGTGGCTGCGGCAATCCCTGCCTCTCCCGGCCCCGTCCTTGGCCAAAGATCCGGGGCCAGCCACCCGCAGCAGCGACCGCCTCTCCCAGCCCATCCCTGGCTGGAAATTCAGGACCAAGCTGGTGAGGAGAGGAGCCCGAAGATGGATTGGGGTGGGGCCTTGGCCATGGGGCGTAGCCCATGCCCATGCCCTGGGTCTTTCCCCAGACCAGCAACGCTCCTGACTCCTTGCTTGTTTTGTTGTGCTCAGACTGCAGTGTAGACATGCTCCAGGAGCATACAACATACACAGATAGGGAAAAGGTGGGAGAAGGGAAGCATAAACTCCATTTTACAGGTGGAGAACTGAGGCACAGAGAGTGACTAAGTGACTTGTCCAAGAAAACAAAGGGGGTATGTGATAGTGTCGTGAAACATCCTGCTCCTAGCCCTGGTCTACACCGCAGCGTGATTTTGGCAGCAGGCAAAGGGAGATATGCAAAGTACTTAAAAGACCTTGCGTATCTCCCTCCGATTGCCTACCACTTACTTGTTGTGATGTCTTCAGTGTGCTGAATCGGAGGGAAATGCCTTCCCTTCGACTCAGTGCTACTCCTTCTGAAAGGGTGATCTTCCAAGATCTCCTGATCAGCTGAATGAGTCTCCGGAGACCTGACCAGTCAATTGGGAAGATCAGCCTGAGGGTGGTGAGTTTGTAAAGACCTGCCCTTCGGCTATACTGCAGAATAGAGTTTGATGATATTTGTTGCCCCTCTATGTACATGTTCGGAAGCACCTAGTGTTGCTGGAATTCACAGACCAGTAGCGAGAGGTAGGCTGGTAAATCCTATGTCCCCATGAAATGTGGCAGGGCTGAAAGGATACGAGTCCAAATGTCGCCAAGATGGGAGACGTAAGTGAGGCAGAGGGTGCTGGCCCCCAATATTCTCAGCATGGAGTCACCAGTCTGCAAGAACATGGGCTGTCTGTGGGGCTGGGGGACAGAGGGAATGGGGCTAGAGAAGGAAGACGAAAGCCAGCAGGCAGTGGACCGGGTCCACAAGAGTGGTTTCTTCTGCTTTTTCTCCAGATGCCTTTTCACTTTCCGTGAGAGACAGTAACTCCACTCAGGGCGACATCATCAAACACTACAGGATCCGCTCCTTAGACGGCGGAGGATATTACATCTCCCCCAGGACCACCTTCACCTCACTGCAGCAGCTAGTTCATCATTACTGCAGTGAGTTGCCCATGCCCCCACACAGGGTCATCCAGTTTTCTCCCCAGGACTTGAAATTGGGGGGCGTAAGGGGTGGTGTAGGGGGTGTGGGGTGCTCACTAAATTGGTATAACATGTTACTAGCTGACAACTGGGGGGATTGGGAATTTGGGGGGGTGTAAGGGGGATAGGGGGTGTTAAGGAAATTCCTGGGGCCATCTGTTGGCACCTTTGAAGTGTACAGCTTGCTGGCATCAGGAGGCCACATGGGCTGGTGCCTACGGCCTGACTGGGGTTATTAATCAATCACACTCCCACGGGACAGAGACGGTGCATGGAGCAATATCTGTGGCAGGCAGCAGTAGAGGCCACAGGGAGGTAGACGCAGGGAGGGCACGTGAGCCCTGTTCTAGCTTGCCCTCGGAGGGGTGCACAGGAATGCAGGTATATGGGGGGATTCAGCTGGTTGCTCCCCCATAGCCACGTGCGAAGTGAGTGTCCCAAATCAGCCATGTGCATGAACAAAATCATCCGCCTCCAGGGGACAGCAAGGTCTGGGAGGCACGGCAGGGGCCATGGCGGTTCCCCAAGTCAGAGAGCTGCCTCAGCAGGAAAAGGATTGCATTCTTGAAAAGGCGTGCAAAGGAGAGGGGGACGCAGTCACTGTGATGCAGGAAATCTTTTTCTGCAGGAGCTGGGGCGTGAGCTGAAGGGGGAAAGGGCTGGGCTAGAGAATCTGCCATTGCGTGGGTCCTCTGGATCTTTCTCCTGGGTGCACAGTGGTCTGGGGCTGAAGCAGGCTGTGTGGAGTAGCTGTTTCCCAAGTTGGTGTGGAGGATGATCACTCTCTGCACATATGTCAAGCCGGACACTGGCTAGAAGTTTTGGCCCTTACCAACAAGCTGAAGGTTGTTTTCTCAATATGCAGACAAAGGGGACGGTCTATGCCAGAGGCTGACAGCTCCTTGCATCTCCTTGGTGCCCCAGAGGCCCTGGGCGCGGGATGAATGGGAAATCCCACGGGAGTCTCTGAAACTTGTGAAGAAACTTGGTGCGGGACAGTTTGGGGAAGTGTGGATGGGTAAGTACGGTGCTCACCATGCCCAGCCGAGTCAGCCTCGATCTCTGCACATGGCCCACAGGAAAAGGAAACCTTGTTTTCTCAGAACTGCCCTGAGTGCAGCACTTTGCTAGGACCCAGCCCATTGCTCACAGGAGAGGTGGGAATTGCACACAGCTGCTCCGACTGTGCTTCTGCTGGGATGCAGCAGGGTTAAGGCACAGCTCTCGCCACAGTTTAAAACAACTGCTTGGTGTTTTCCCTTAGTGCTTCAGCCAGAGCACCCATTCTCAGGCTTCTGGCTCCCTAACCCTTGTCTTCCCTGGGTGGACACCCACATCTTTGCCCCTCCTGACTGGGAAGTGTCCATCCTGAAGAGTTTCCTGCCTTTTCTATGATGTTCCCAGCAAAAAAAAAGACTGCCTTGCTTTCTTTTCAGGGACTAATAACAAAGTGATTATCATCAGTTATAAGTTACCACACAGCACTTCCTCTGCAAGCCTATTTTTTTCTTAAAACAAAACCAATTTAGAGAAAACAGATTAAAACAATAAAAGAATGGGGTGCTTGCTAATGAGGCTACCAAAGATACCCCTCTGCCCTATCTCCAGCATGGATTCTGGTTGGCGAATCCTTCAGCCCACCCAGGACACAAGTTCATAACAACCTCTGCTCAGAACTGGCACCCTTCTGAAAAGTTTAGTTTGCCCTCAGTACAGCTCAGAGGTCACTGATCTGGGATTTCCAGGAGCAGGTCATTTTTCTCCCCAGGGTGGTGCATCAAAAGGCTCATCAAGTACTTCCTAGGACATCCACTTAACAGGTATTGTCCTGAACAGTTCTCTGAGGTTCCTAAAATTCACATTAGTCACGTCCCTGGGAAAGCTACATACAATCCTACAATAACACTTAAACAACTGTATTTGAAATGCAATGGACTCCTAAGATGTGAAACCAAATGCATTAAGGTTAAACTTAGTTCAGTAAAATTAATTCAGGATATTGCAAGATATGGCCATCTTTTGCAGCCTGCTTGGGGTGTGTGAACAGCAGGACCCTCTGTCCCTTCAGGGATGCCATTTCTGCCTAAGACACAGGGCCATGCAGCGCTCTTCAGAGGATGCACCAAGGAGAGGTGGGGCCTAATTCCACTTCCTCTCCCATCCTGTTGTGGTACATTGCTCCCGGGAGCGTGCATGGATTGCAGTCTTGCCAGCGCCGTGCAGAGGATTTGACAGATCCTGCAAAGTCCCAGCCTCTTTAATTAGGGACTCAGATACCGTGGTGATAGGCATGCCTGGCTAGCTAGCTGAAAACTGGGCTGAAATGGCAAAGGAAATGAAAGCCATATATGAGGAGAACATTTCCTAGCAGGGAAGGGCAGTTAAGGTGGGGAATAGTATCTCTAGGGAAGTGGGGGAAGCCGCACTATTCAAGCAACTTAAAACCAGAGTATGCCACAGGGGATGATCCCCCATTGCCGGAGGAGGGGGTTGTACAGTACTGCAGGCTCTGGTTGGTGTCCTTCCCCTGGAACATTTATGATCCTATAACATGCCATGTTAATCCAGGGTGCTGGTGACGTTGTCTCTAACCCCTCTGAGCCACAGAGCATCCTTCAGGGTCCTGTGTGTCATCAGGAACCTTATCACTATTTGCCATCAGCTTTACCAGTTCTTGTTCCCCTCACCAAGAGCTCAATAATCTCACGCCACACACTGCCTGACTGCTCAGCTCCTTCAGAGGAGACCTCTCCATGGCCAGACCCTTTCCTTCTTATCACAGCATGGAAAAGGGAGCCACAGAAATACTTCCTGGCTTCTTCAAGGAAAGCAAGGAGTCCTGTGGCACTTAAAGACTAACACATTTATTTATTGCATGAGCTTTCGTGCGAGAAAATCCAACATTAGATGCTTTGAAGGTGGGGGAACTTGCAGAATGGGATGAAAATAAATGCAAGGGAATGTAAGACATGGGATCGGGTCCTACAGTAACAGCAAATCAGAGCAGTTGTTAAGATTCAAAGACTGGGAAGCATAGAGGAGGATGAAGTCAAATTACCTGTTGTAATGGGAAAAGAAGCCATAGTCGTGATTTAATCCCACTTTCACACAACCTGATCTGCATATCAATTCTAATTCAGCTGTTTTGCTTTGAAGTCTTGATGTCCCATTGACTTTCTTGAGCACAGCTGTTAAGAAATCATCTGCAGAGTGATTAGAAAGATTAAAGTGCTCAGCAACTGGTTTGTGTGTGTTGTGCTTTCTGATGTCAGGTTTGTGTCCATTTATTCTTTTGTGCAGCTATTGTCCTGTTTGTCCAATGTATAAAGTATGGGGGCATTTCTGGCACGTGATGGCATAAATCACACAATAAACCCCTTTGGTTCCTCGGTTCTTGTTCTCCAACCCTGCTGTGTCTGTTCCGAGGATGCCACCCTCTCCAACTGCCTCCGAATGATACCTGCTCCAAGCCCCAGTGTTTGTATGGGCCCATTCCCGTCTCCATTCCAACGCCCCACCACCACCACGTGCTGCAGATGCCCTGGTGCTCAGCACATTGATTCGCCTATTCGGTTACTTCACATGGTAACAGGAAAACTAGACCATTGCCTCCGGGGGTGTCTTGTGGTTAGTATTCTGCCTAAAGGAGATGATTCCCCCGCCCTCGCTGTAGCAAGTGAGCATTTCATAATCTTTAATGCATCCCCCTGCCTAAAAGGTCTCTTATCGTGTTGTATAGATGGGGAATTGAGGCATAATGCTTCAGCGGCTTCTAGCATCTATTGATCTGCTCCTCACACAAGAAGGCTGTGTCAAAGCACAGAACTGAACCTAGGTCTTGCAAGCCCCAAAGCTAATACCTTAACCACTGCACCATCCTGTCTCTTTTGCTGCAGGTTATTATAAGAACAGTGTGAAAGTGGCCGTGAAGACCCTAAAAGAGGGCAGCATGGCTCCCGATGCCTTCCTGGCAGAGGCAAACTTGATGAAGATGCTGCAACATGACAAGCTGGTCCGGCTGCACGCAGTGGTCACCAAACAGCCAATCTACATTGTGACTGAGTATATGGCCAATGGTACATAGCCTCTCCCTATCCTCTTGACTTTTTTTTTACTGAGTTACAGTCTATAAAAGGCTGGGCTAGTGCTTAGGATTGGTGGAAATCCCATGGCTTCAGCAGGTATCATGGAGGACAATCCTACAATCCATTAAGAAAGGATGGAGGAGATGACCTAGAAGGTCTTTTGTCTTTCCAGTGTCTATAACTCTTTGCGTAAAGAATACTATTGGCTTTGCAAAGAGATCTGCTCAGGATATGAAGGGAAGTGGGTTACTTTGGGGGTTTTTTCCCACTGCCTCTGGTGCACTTGATAGAAGCAGTGAAGTTCTTGAGATATTTCCAGAAGTAAAAATGCTGTAAGCAGGTTTGATAAGAAAGGCTAGAGAAGAAGCATCATGAGAAAGACGTGGACCTAATGTGTAGCTATCACACAGATCACATCATCCAGAGAACACGGCTTCTCCTCTTTTGCAGGGTGCTTGTTGGATTTCTTGAAGACAGAGGACGGCAAACAGCTAACTCTTCCGAAACTCATTGACATGTCAGCCCAGGTCTGTTGGTTGTGACCTCATCTACGCTTATTGAGAAATTCGGTGGCAGTCACCAGGAGTTATGCAAGTTATGCAAAGGAGCTTGCGTGACTCCCATTATTTTCATAACTCCTCTTCTATGCAGCATCGTCCCTGCACTGTGCCCACAGGAAGTGAATTCCCCTCAACACAGTGCCACGCTATTTGCCAGGGTTCTTTAAAAGGTTGCCTTCTGGCAGCTGCTGGATTTGATTGCGTGTGTCTTTACTGACACTTAATTGAACGCAAAAAATTGATCCTGCACTGTCGGCAGTGTTGCAGGCTGTGTAGACGTAGCCAGAGACGCTGGGTGAGTGAAAAACCGTGCAATGTTATCCTAAATGGAATGTCTGCAGGCACAAGGCAATACATGTTATTGTAGAGAGTTCAGAGAAAAGCCATGAAAATGATTAAAGGATTGGAAAATATTCCTTTTAGTGAAGGGCTGAAGGAGCTCAGTTTATTTAGCTTATGAAAGAGAGGCTTTGAGGATGACTTGATGACAGTCTAGACCAGTAGTTCGCAACCTGTGGCCTGGAGGCCAAAAATGGCCCAGGAGGCTTTCAGAGTAGCCCACAGTTCCCCTCCTGGTGGCTGCAGAAGGGAGCTGCGGCCAAAGGATCCAGGCAAAGTGCATTTTCATGGGGCTAAAAGACTAATGCATGCTGCTGCAACCAAGGGGACAGGAGATTAGTGCTCCTCTCTCACTGGTTGTATCTGCCTGGGGCCATAGGTGTGAGGATCTCTGCTGGAGCTGGAGGGAGCCGAGCACTAATCCTCCATCGCCTTGCACCCACTGCTTAGGGACCCAGGTGAAGCACACAGGGCCACAGCACACGTGGTTTTCCCACCTGCAGCCAGGGAGGGAGGTGATCAGCAAAGAGGAGGCCTCTTTACTCAACTCCTTCTGTCTGGCTGCAGTGGAGGGACCCTTCTGGCGAGACTGGTTGCTCTTCAGGGGTATGTCTACGCAGCACTTTTATTTCAAAATAACCCTGGTTATTTCAAAATAAAAGAAATTAGGTCTACATGACGTTTTCTTATTTCGAAAGGACGGATCCCGTCCTTTCGAAATAAGAACCATTGTTTCGAAACAGGTTAAACCCCGATTTTTTCAAACTGGCTGTTATTTCAAAATGGTTATTTCGAAATAAGGCCGTTTAGAAGTGTCGTTTTGAAACAACACCATTGTTTTGAAACAACTATTTTGAAACAACAGGTCCAAACAGCCTTATTTCGAAATAACCATTTCGAAATAACAGCCTTTTGGATTACAGGCTTTCCCTTAATTCGAATTAACACTTTGTTAATTCGAATTAACTTATTTTGAAATAAGGACTTTATTTCAAAATAAGTCATTTCGAAATACTTATTTCGAAATAATGATGTGTGTGTAGACATAGCCCAGGATTGTAAAAATGACATCTGTGGCTCTCAAGCCAAGAAGGTTGGGAATCACTAGACTACATGCTCATGTCCACACATTGCTTTTAAATCAAAACAACCACCGTTGTTTAGATTTTTAAAAAGTCATGCCCAGATGACGTTTCCTTATTTCAAAATAAGGAAAATCCTTTTGATATAATAAAACCTAGTTTGATATCGAAATGAGGGTTATTTCAAAACTGTGGTTTCGAAATAACCCCGTCTGGCTCTGTTTATATCGATATGTCCCGCATATCGATATAACAGGTGACCTTCCTCCCAGGGTGAATGGCACCGTGGGAGGAAGTCCCCCCCCAGCACCCTGGCCAGGGAGGGAGGGGAGGTGCAGGGGGCTTAGAGGGTCCCAACCTCAACTCAAGCTGGCAGGGATGGGGGGGCAGGGAATCCCCCGTGCCCGGCTTGCCCACTGCCAACGGGGCGGGTCCCAGGTGAGCCGGCTTGGGGACCCACCGCCCGGGCAGCAGATGCCAAGCCCCACTTGCGGGACGAGGCAGTTTGGGGATCCACCGCCCAGGTGGCAGCACCCAAGCTCTGCTTGCGGGGTGAGCTGGCTTAGGGACCCACCGCCTGGGTGGCAGCCTCCAAGCTCCGCTTGCAGGGTGAGCTGACTCGGGGACCCATTGCCCGGGTGGCAGCCGGGGTGCCCCACGTCCCTACTCCACTGCCCCACCAGCAGCGGAGGACACAGGGCACAGGGGGATCTCTGGCCGGGGGGATTTTTCCCCTGCGTGGCTCTCCAGATGAGAGCCAAGCAGAGGTCTGGCTGGCAACATGGCCCTGCCAGGGGGCCATGTTGCCACACTTCCCATGCTGCCCCTCTCCTGATTCAAAATAGCAACTCCTATGTCCGGACTTGCTATTTCGATTCGAGGTTTTTGCTTATTTAGATTTAAGCTAATTTGAAATAACAATTTTATTTCAAATTAACTTATTTTGATTTAACTTAAATTGAAATGAGCGTGTAGATATGGACATAGCCCATGTGTTTATATTACGAACTGAAATTCGATAATAGAGCAAGGAGTCTTGTGGCACATAAAGACTAACAAATTTATTTTTTGCATGAGCTTTTGTGGGAGAAAATCCCACCTCATGAGATGCTTTGAAGATTGGGGAACTTACAGAAGGGGAGGAAATAAATGTAGAGAAGTGTAAGTCATGGGATCAGGTCACACTATAACAGCAAATCAAAGCAGTTGAGATTCAAACACTGGGAAACAGATCATAGAGGAGGGTGAAGTCAAATCACCTGTTGTAATGGAAGAGGAATCTTTTGACCTCACCCTCCTCTATGGGCTGTTTCCCAGTGTTTGAATCTTAACAACTGCTTTGATTTGCTGTTACAGTGTGACCTGATCCCATGACTTACCACACGTCTCTGCATTTAGTTCCTCCCATTCTGTAAATTCCCCCATCATCAAAGCATCTGATGAAGTGGGATTTTCTGCCACAAAAGCTGATCCTGTAAATAAATTTGTTAGTCTTTAAGTGCCATAGGACTCCTTGTTTGTTTTGCTGAACCAGACTAACACGGCCACCCCTTCGAAACTTGATAATAGAAAACTCTTTGATCTATCAGATGAAGGTACAACAATGACCAAGGGCTGGAAGTTGAGGTTAGACAAATTCAGATGGGAAATAATGTGCATTTTTTAGCAAGAAGGGTAATTACCCATGGGAGCAACTTACCATGAGTTGGTGGATGGCTTCTCCATGACAGGTAATTTTTAAATCAAGATTGAATGGTTTCTAAAAGCCTTGTTACAGCTATTGCACTCCAAGTGGTAATTTGTTCAGGAATGTACCATGGCCTGTGTTATACAGGAAGTCAGACAAGATGATGAAAATGGTCCATTCTGGACTTGGATTCTGTGAACTTCCAGATGAATTAGCCAGGAGTTCCTCCCTTCACCTGCGCTACTGGCCCATTGTCACCTTCATCTGACACCTCACACGGGGACCCATTCCTAGCACTCAGGCAGATTCTTTCCTAGCTAGTGAGCAGAAAAGCCTTGCACCTCCTTCCTCCAGGTGCCCATAGTAAGAAAAGGCCTAGCTCTGGAGCTCCAGTGATCTACCGTGTGTAAGGAGACAGGCAAGAAAAGAATCTGATTTTCAGAGATGCTGAGCACTCCCAATTCTGGTTGACTTGATTAGTTAGGAGCCATAGATTTTAAGCTCTGAAAGAAGGCGGCATAATTAGGGGAATTAATATGCATTGAGATGTCTAACGTTATGCAGTCACATTTGCATATTTTGCATGTTGTGACATTACTTTGCTCTTCTATAGAGGACTCCATTAGGGGATTTCAGGGTGTTTTGCAGGTATTAAAAGACAGCTTCCCAACCTCTTTGGAGGAACAGAAGCATATTATCCACCCTTCATAGGTGGGGAAACTGAGGTAGGGAGCTGCAGGGCCTTGCTCCAGCTTACCCAAAAAGGTTGGAATTTGCAGAAGCTGCCAGCAATGGCCTAACACTGCTTCTGTTGTAATCAAGAGGGGCTTTATCATCAGTTTCAACAGGAGAAGGATAAGGCTGGCTTTGAGTATTTTGGGAAGTTTCACTCAGCATCTTGCCAAGGTCAGACCTGAGTTTAGCACCCTTCCTCTCTTTGGTGGTGATAGGCTAACTGCACTTTAATATTCAGTCATGCTCCATTTAACAAGACTCTTTTCCAAGGTACTTTACAATCCAGCTATATTCATTTTTAAATGAATGAAACTCCTGGAAATGTGTACAGCTCAGGAGGTGCTATCACACACAGCAGAAGTGTTTGCTTCTCCTTTTACCCACAGCTAAAAATACTGAAATACCTTGAAGAAACAGCCACCCCATTAGCTATTTTTATCCTTCTGGGGAATGGTGTAACCGTTCTTTTCCTCTTCAGTAATGATGAAATCCAGCCTTTGATATCCAAGATAGATTAGGGGGAGCAGCTGCCAACTCAGTGGTTAGAAGTTATTGCTGGGTTTTGTAACTTGAAGGAAATAATCTGTGGTTAGTTTTAAATTCTTGAAGAGAAGCACAAGCGACTAAATTTATCCCTGAGGAATCTCCACTCAGTCCACTTTGGCGGGGGGGGGGGTCCAATGCGTTTGTGTGGAAGAGAAAGAAAAAAGACATATCAGGTGCAAAGCTGAAAAAATGATTGATTTTTTCAGGTCTGTCACTGAATCCAAATATCGAGAGGGGGAAAAGATGCCACAGCTAGTCTCAAACAGGAAAATTTTCAGGTTTTCCTACTGAAAAAAGAAATATTTTGTTTCAGGTTGAACAGAATGTTTCATTTGACCGGAAACCTCTTTTCTCATTCTGTTTTGTTTCTTTTTTCGGGTGTTATTTTTACCCTTCTATTTGTTTGTTTTCTTTTGATTTTTTTTTAAAAAAATAAGACTAGCTAAACGTCTAAAAGAAACGTTGCTTCAAAACGAAAAGTTGAAATGTTTCACTTAGCAAATGTCTAAGCATTCCAATTTAAAAAAAAAACAAACCCAGAATTATCCACCATATCTGACCTGAGTCTGCAATTAGTTTTGGTTGATCCCAAACTGCCTTCTTCTGCTAATAAACTTTAATCTGACATTTTTCAGCCAGTTCTAAAGTGGAGAGGCCACTGTTATCTTCACAATGGTAGTGTGGCCTGCAGTGACCCCAGATCGCAGCATGTGTTGTTACCTCCATGCTTGACCTCAGCACAGGGCTGAATTAACTGAACTGGGGGCCGCAGGTTTCCCCCGATTGCGGGCCCCTGCCCCCCAGGATAGGGGAGGCTGGCTCACCCGTGGTGCAGCCCCGAGGACCACACGCCCTGGAAAACTGCACCACAGTGGAGGCTGTGCCATGTACAAGCCAGCCCTGCCTTGCCCCTGGGGTGGCCCAGCTGGCCCAGGACGGGTCAGAAAAGCAGAGCCCAGTTTCTGGTCCCAGGGCCCCACTTCCCCAGCACCAGCAGAGCAGGAGCACGCTCAGCACTCCCCCAAGCCCTGCTGGTGCTGAGCAGGATGGGGGGACCGGACTATTGCAGGGGTATTAGGGGCTGGCACCTGGGGCCCTCCTATAAGCTGGGACCCAGAGCCTCACACCCTATAGAGCCTGTCCTAATCTGGCCCTGCCTCAGCAAAACACTTCTAAAATCACACTGAGGTCTGAGATAAAAGTCATGACCTCTGAACCGGCCTGTGGTAACACGCTTTGACTAGGACTGACAGGGAAGGTCAGTTGCAAATTCTGCATGACCTAGTTACCTGCCTTTGATGTGTATAATCAGCGAGTTCAATATGTAGATCCCAGTATTTGCACGCCCAGTTAGATTGTGTGTACACATGTGGCAGCATGTAAAGCAGGTACACCGCGTGCCCGACTAGCATGGGTATAAATAGCCATGCGGATGGTGAGGCACTGCTAACGTGAGTAAAGATGCACCAGAATTTTTAGGCGTATACTCTGCATGACGCTCCATGTGCCCCAGCAACGCCTTCCCTGCCTCTACTGTGAATTTTTAGCAGAGTAGTGCCTTGCAGCCCCCCACCATGGAGCCCCTCCCCACCTCACAGAAGGGCTGGAGGGCAAGACAGCGGGGAAAGGCCTCAGCAGCACAAGACAGCATGGGAGCAGCATGCTTTTCACTGTCATGCATAGCTACATGCACCCTACCCAGCGTAGACCCTAGATGCAATCATTCCAGGAACAAAAATCAAACACTTGTGGGCAGCAATTTAAAGCCAGGCAGGGGAGCAATCCTTCCCCTGCAGTGCTCCCTCAGCACGTTCCTTCCCTTTTAAGGGGCTCACCAAAGCTTTGCTTGGAGTTTGAAGAAGGAATCTTTAGTCCCTCCCCATGCAAGTAGGAAAAGTTGTCTAAAACTGCCCTCTAGTGCAAGGAGACTCATTTTAACAAGAAGCCGTTGGGGTTCTCAGTAACCCAGCTTACTGCCATATGAGAGTGACTTGTTCCAGCCACTCCAGTAAAACAAGCAAACTGCCTGAAAACCAGTGTATTCATGCTAAGAAACCTTCTACTCCTGGCCCAGCCACTTAGTTTGAGACTCTTTCTTGCAGCTGGAACGTCTTTCTGGTGGCCCGCAGAACCACAGTGCTCTGGGCTTCATATTTCTTTGCAGCAGAAATGGCATTCAATCCAGCTGGGACTGCACTGATCCTCTCTTTGCTGTCCCAGGCCATGGTGCTGATATATCCCATTACACAGGTGTGTGTATCTAAAGCACTTGGGGAGGCTTCTAAAGGATACACGTTAAATAAATGTAAAAAGGCCACCTGTGAAAATGCCACCCGGAGTGAGCAGCTCCATCTCTTCCTGCTCACAGCCCTGTTGTCTGTTAACTGGAGGATTCCCTGTCTGTGTCTCCACCTTTGCTGTAATCTCCAAATAGACAGGGAATTAGGGGCTGTTAGCCTCTTAAAACCCCATTAATGTTAGTGGAGCTTGGTTCCTGCTATGGCCCCCGTTCCAAGCAGAAAATGTCACCTACCAGGCATAAGGGTTCACAAAATGTATTCCAGTGGCTGGACTTGTGCTGTGTGTGCTTCCAAAACAGCAGAGGCCTATAGCTATTAAGCCCAGAAGGGACCATTATGATTAGCTGTCTGACCCACTGCATAGCACAGGCTGGAGATTTTCAGGATAGGACTTACAATGTGGCCTGAAGGCAAAAAATCTAGCGAATGCACCTAAAGAGGCTTCAGATGACCAAGCGCCTGCAGGACTAGACTGAGATTTTTTGCATCCCTTCACAGTGCACCTTCCTAGGCCAGTGGAGCAGGCTGGGTACAGATTTTGAACAGGCCAGGCCCCCGAGTGCAGGGCTTCAGTTAATCTCTAGTTGTCCCTGGGTGGGGCCGGTGTCAAGCCATTCATGATGTTTCACAACATGTTTACTTGTGGTATCTTGACTACATCAAGTCCCAAGGTAACTTGACCCTTCAGATGCATTTTGCAGCCAATAGCAGTAGCCATAGTTAAAATTAGACAGGTCTGGGTATGCTGAAGTCATCTGTGGTCAGTCTCATCCACACACCCTCGGGTGCACACACATGCTGAAAGGAAACCATTCGTCTAGTGCTATCTCATTAACATCAGGACAGGAAGTGACATCAGTTCTTCCATTTTCCACTGAGGCAAGCAGCGCTCGAGCTTGACGGGTGTTGGTAGAGGGTGAAATACATATTTGGAAAGTACATGTTAGTATCCTGTTTAAAACCACATGCAAGCAAGAAGCTGATCAACATCTTCGTGGGTGGAAAATTGTAATGGCCTAGCCACAGGGTGTGTGAAAACCCAAATTGATGCTAGCCACTCGTGCCAAGGTTGTATTCATCTACCCAGCACCCTGATTAGCTAAATCTGAACATGTTACTTTTTCAATCCCCTTTCAGAGTGCCCTGCTTCTACAAAGTCCTCAAGTTGTTATTTCCAGAGGAGCTTGTGGCACATTTGATGGTTCCCAAACACTGGTCCCTTGCTCTAAAGAGCTCAGCATCTACAGACAGACCTGCTATCAGAGACCAGGGGACAAAATCAACAGGCAAATTATATCCAAGTCAGCTCAGGTCACTAAGGGCTTTTACAAGGGACTTGAATGAGGCCAGGGGATTTTGCTGAGAATGCAAACTCATTCCCATCATATGCTCTGGGACAGGACTTTCATGGGGTCACCCAGTGAGTTGGGGGGTTTACGTTTGCCTACACTGCACAGCTGTCCATGCAGGATCTTCATTGCCTCCTGAATCATATCCAGGCACATGCAAATGAAATTTAAGTCTACATTGTACAAAGAGAAGAAGGGATGAGATTATTAGTTATCATATACTGCGGCTCATCTGACATTTAAAATTGTGACTGTTAAATGGAACAGGCTTTTTTATTTAATCTGCAATGTTTTCAACTGTACTCCGAGACGTAGGGATCAAAGATGACCTTGTGGCTGAGCCTTGGAATCAGAATATCTAGGTTTACGTCTCTGTTTCCACCACTGATGTTCTGTGGCTGAGTGTCTTGATCTCTCCATGCCTCATTTCCCCCTCTGTAAAATGGCAAGAACAGTCTCTCCTTTCTGCCATGCTTTGGCTGCCTTGTCTAAATTTTTTGAGGCTGTATTGTCTCTTGCTACATGTATGTACAGCAGTGAGCACAATACGACCCTCATCTCAGTTGGAGCCTCTAGCTGATATCATAATCCATGGAATAAACTCAGTCTTGTATCAGTGACTGGGTGGACAAGGTCTTTTTGGTCTTGAATGCCTAAGGACCAGAAAGGGTTATTTGAATAGTCCTGTGGTAAACACTCTGGCTATTTCTACTCCTACAGGTTGCGGAAGGAATGGCATACATTGAGAGAATGAACTCTATCCACCGGGATCTGAGAGCGGCTAACATCCTTGTCTCAGAGACGCTGTGCTGTAAAGTTGCTGATTTCGGCCTGGCCAGGATAATAGAAAATGAGTACCTGGCCCAAGAAGGTAGGCTTCACTCGTGGTGGCTTAGGGAAGACCTTAACTGAAGGCACCCACTTATATTACAACTTTCATTTCTCCTTCATGCAATTCCATGTCCAAGTGGAGTGAATTTAACACCGGAGTAGAACATCACAATTTTAGGAGCATCCTACAGATTCATGCTGTGATTGCAGAATAAACTCAGCCTCACTGATGCTAGGGGAAATAATGACCCTCAAAACCGAAGTCTTTGCAGGTCAATGAGTACTCTGCTTATATCTGCATATAGTAGTAACGCAATGCACAATGATCTTTGTCTATTGCAGCACTAGCATATACAGCAGGGGTGGACAAAATTGGCTCACAGCGCTGCCAGCAATTTTACTCTTGGCCGCCAGAGGGTGTTCTTCCAAGGAGCTAGGTGATAGTCTACTAAAAGTGGTATCCGCAGCGACCAGAAATGTATTATTTGTTGTCGTCTGATATACAGATATAGGCAAATATTGAACTATAGCGAGCATAAGAGATGAAAAGAGAGAAAGAGAAAAAGCCACCTCAGTAAAGCCATTGACTTCAGGTTTTACCTGCAGCAACTGTAGTTGCATCTGCAGATCAAGGAGTGGCCTTATTCCTCAGAAACACACACATAAATAAACTTAGTCCCAAAAGTTTGACATCAAAGAGAGACTCCATTCCCATTGTACAATGAAACACTAAAAAATGGGCTTGACCTGAAAATTTTGGATGTGGTTCCAGATTTCATACACCCCTCCGTTTTGATACAGGGTCAGCTATAAAAGCCAAGAGCAATGTACAAAATTTGGATTTTGACCTCCTCTCTGCTCTCTCCTCCGCTCACAGTTTAAAGAAATTTCGGACTAGAGGTGTGGTTCTGTTAGTGGTTCCTATGAGTGGGAGAATGTATCTATAAAAAGATATGCAAAGAGCAACATTTAGGAGGTTAAGGTCACATGAAGCAACGCTTTGAATCAGCTGATAGACCCATCGGCCGCACAGTTGCTCTGTTTGGCTCTCTGCTATAGTAAGGCTAATGGAAGGTGGTTCAATTCACTCTTAAGTTTGCCCACGACTGGCTGACACATAGCAAAATATTGTTCATTCTGTTACGGTATTTTTCAGATACCGAGATGTTGATTGTGAGAGAGATTCATTTGACTTGCTAATAAGCTGTTTAAAGTGTAAGGGAAACAAGACAGATATTTTTAAAAGCATCTGATGAAGTGGGATTTTCTCCCACGAGAACTCATATGATAAATAAATTTGTTAGTCTTTAAAAGTGTCACAGGACTCCTTGCTTATTAGGATTTCCGTACAGCTGGTGGGAGGATGATGATTCTGTTAGAGAGTGTATTTGAGATTTCAAAATATGACTCTCTTTGGATTCACACCAAAACATGCAAGGAGTCTGATGGCACTTTTAAAGACTAACAAATTTATTTAACCCATGAGCTTTCGTGGGAGAGAATCCTACTTCGTCAGACAATTGAAGATAAATTTCCAAATTCTCTGAGAAGGAAAATCCCCCCTCCCCAGACTGTTTTAGTTCAATGGAGGTGTTTTGTGCTGGTTTGGATTAGTGATAGCATATTGTGCTCATTGTGTTTGGGTGTCCAGGGCTTCAGGGAGGTGTTGACATTAAAATGCTGTTGTTATCAAATTCATTGAAATATTCAGGTCATATTAGGATCGTTTGTCCTTAATAAAACCTAAATTGTGGGTTTATCCTGACCTGATGGTGGAGGAAACACTAATGTCTGAACTCAGGTTTTTGCAGGCAAATAAAGGTGGGGCAGATTTTAAAATTCCTTTTCTTACATTTACATTTCTCCACACCTTCAGCAGCACACTGGCTAAATTCTGTGTCCTTCTACTGCTGGCCTCTAATGGAGTTACTCCTTTACCTTAAGTGGCAGAGGCTTGCATTTTTGTGCTAAAGGTCTTGGATTTTAGTTCCACTGGTTACTTTTGGTAGAGAGGTCATTAGACGGGTGTTAATCACTGCCTGAATGTGTTTTGCTTGGGTCCTGAGAATCTTGGATTCGCTCTCTAAAATATTAATATAGCAAATATTTTGAAAGCCAACAGGTATTAAATACATGGATGAGACAACAAATGGACTACACCTTGGTTCTTTTTAACTTTTCACTTTATTAGTGTGATAACAGCTGCTCTTTTCTTCAGCTGGCCATTAACTCATTTTCTGTAATGTTCAAACCATATATTTGTAGTTTGCATGCTAAATGTGATTTATGATGTATTTGATCACCTTATTACTTTAATTAGCACCTGCTTTTTAAGGTTATAGATCATTCACTGTTTTGTAAAATAGAACCAGAGAGAGCAAAGAAAAAGTACACAGGCAAGGATGCCTTATAATAAGAAAAAAAAGGCAGGAACTGGTCAATCTTTTGTTGCATAAGTTACCATTCACCGTTTTATCTTGATTCTATTGTACTTTAAACAAAGACTGTAACAACTTCAATGCGCAGTTGGCAGCAAGCAGCACCCAGATAAGACTTCTGGGGACCAGCATACATGAGCAACCTGTGCAAAGGTTGAATCCAGGAAGATGCTCCACCGTAATGGCCTTCTTAAATTTCTTTCTTCACGACAGGTGCCAAATTCCCTATTAAATGGACAGCGCCAGAAGCAATTAACTATGGTGTTTTCACAATCAAATCTGATGTCTGGTCATTTGGGATTCTTCTAACAGAAATTATAACTTACGGCAGGACCCCTTATCCAGGTACGTTCCCTTGGGTGTGTAGACTTCCCTCCCATTTACTTTAGCGTGTGTCATGAATCCCAGGGAAACTGCTGCTCCAGAAGTTATGAGGAGGACTCCAGTGGATCAGTCACCAGATATGGAGCCTTTTATCTCCCTAGGGGTGTGTTCACACAGCCTCCTTATTCCGAAACAACGAAGGTTGTTTTGAAATCAGGTTTCGGCTGTTCACACGACGCACGGTTGTTTCGAAACAAGTTAGACTAGTCTGTGGGCGAAACAACGTTCTTTCGCAACGATTGTTTCGAAACAACGTTGTGCGAATGTGTTGTTTCGAAACAATGGTGGTTTCAAAACGACTTGTTTCAAAACAGCCGTCGTCTGAACATGTTGTTTGGAAATGACGTTGAGTCGTTTCGAAATAACTGTTGTCCGGAATTGCTATTTCAATTCCGGCTTTTCTCCTTATTTTGAAGTGACTTTTTTGCTAATTCGAAATAAGTCACTTCGAAATAAGGCGTTATTTCGATACAAGTTGTTTCGGAACAACCATATCGAAATAACCCCCTGTGTGAGAACACAGCCTAGTAGATTATTTACTTGACTCCTGAAAAAGTCCAGCGTCAGCAAAGAACTTAAGAAGATGCTTCAATTTAAGTCCCCATGGCTATGTCTACACTTATGCCTGAAATCAAATTAATGATGATTAATTCAATTTAATGTATTGCATGGCTGCACTTGCATTCCTTAGTTTGAAATAAGGACCTCCCTCAATTCAAAATAAGAAAAGGTCATTTTGAAATGATAAAACCTCCCTTAAATTCAAAACAACAGGTAAATTGAACTTATGAGCTTGATTTAACCCAGTGTAGCCATGTTAATTTGAACTAACCATTAGTTCGAATGAACACTTTTTGCCTTTCTTCCTCCCAGGGTGCCTTCCTCTTTCTATGTATTGGGGGGGGAGCATGACCCTTCTTGGGGGCCATGTGGCCACACCTCCCACAGCACCCCTCTCCTAAATCAAACTAGCAAGTCCTGTCCATGGATATGCTAGTTCAATTTGGGTTTCTAGTGCAACAATGTTAATTTGATTTAACATCATTTGATTTAATGATTATTAGTTAGATTTAATTAGTTTGATTTAAGTTAATTTGATTTAACAGTCTAAGTATAGACATAGCCCATGGGATTACACGTATACCTGAGTTCTTTGCTGAATCACGGCCACAGAGTCACCACAAAGTGGAGGTGGGGGATTGTGTTTGGCAGTTCCCATCAGACAACAGATTATGGAACAAAAGTAGCCAGCAACCCTACAGTTGGTCCTATGGGACGTCCTTGTTGGCGGTCTCTGTCGGGAAACTAAAGGCTAGGACCGGTCCTTGAACACAAACTGTTCTCTGGCTCAAAGAGGTGGTACTGGGAGGTGAGCGTTGAGAATGGGTGGGGAAAATGGATAAAACGGGGCCCATACTAGGTTTGTTGTGTGACTGGAGAGGATGTCATTCTGTCAGGCTGTCTGTCCAGCATTGCTCCAAGAGAAGGAACCTGGATGGGGTGACCATGGGGCCTGGTTCCCAAGCAAGGTTGCTATCGATGCCTCCTTGGATGCCTGGGTGGAACAGTGGGTGTTGTTTAGGGTTCTCTGCTCAGTGGTCCCCTCTGGAGCCTTTGTTCTTGCCCTTTAGCCACGCTTTTCCTCCTGTCTTGATTATTTTGTTGTCCCACGTTAGCTGGTTAATCCTTGGGTCCTTTTGACTCCACCCCTCTGTTAAGGGGAAGCCCTTATTGGTTTTGTAGGCTGGTCTCCCTTCCAAGCTATGGGCTGACAAACAAGCTAGGGGCAGGACACTGGACGGGGTAGAAGGATTCACCGGGAAGCCAAAACACTCAAAGGGAAAGGAGGGTTGATGTGCCCACATGTTGGGGTGCGTGTATACCCGTGTTTCTGCTGGTGTCTGTGCGTCTGCATGTGAAGAAACCAAGGAGATTGGAGCTGGGGGAAAAAATTATACACCCCTCCCCTATCCAGTGAAACAAGAGAGTTTTGCAGAGTCGTGACTGCAGTGAATTTACTAGGGAAAATATTAAGACCAGTCCTCAGCCAGCTGATGGCGAAGGAGCAACACCAATCTACATGAACCCAGACTCTGTGTGCTTGACATTTTTTTAGGAGCCTTAAACTAGCTCCAGTGGAAAGCAAACCAGGGCTTCTCATTTGCCCCAGTCCTTTCATTTGCAAGTCATTCTTAATTGCTGATGGCTTCAGCTGCAACTCCAGGGATAGAGGAGGATGGGGCAGGAACAGGGGTGTCAGTTCATTGCCCCGAATGTGAGACACGCTGCCGCTGTGTTGTCAGCTCCCTGCTGATCTTCCTGAGAGTAATGAGCACATTTTCAGTGGGCTGCAGGCTTATTTTAAAAGCCTTCCTTTTAATTACCAGCTGTGGATCAGGTGATGATGGGCATGCACAGATAGTGCTGTCAGTGACAGAAAAGACTGCAACGAGCACAAATTGCTTTCCCCAGCCTTCAGAACAACTCAGAATTTGCAAAGCTTGGCCCTCCAGCTGAACTGCAGAGAATGGCTCTATTTTAGGTATTCCAAGTCAGCTATAGAGAATAAGATCAGGGCACCTTAGCTGTGTGTCATAGGCTCCCTACTTCAGAGCATGAGTGGGGATTCTTCTTCAGTTCAGCTGTCAGGACCTGAGCTTTAAGAGCTTTTGTAAAGGAAACGTGATCCAAGGGATAGGTCACTGGTGTGGGGACCTGGCTTCTTTATCTGGCTGTGTCACGAGCTGCTGCAGGACCTTCAGCAAATTAATTCCCCAGCTGGGGCCTTTGTTCCCACCCACATGCGCAGGGCATGTCTGCACTGAGCTTTTTTGGGTGGAGGGTGAGGGGGTTGGACTGCAGCACCTGAGCGATTTAATGCAGCTAATTTGGATAGCGGAGTAGAAAAATTGCAGCCTCATGGGCTGCACACGCCCACCTGGAAACCTGGGTGATTATTAGCACAATTAAGCCCACGCACCCATGGCTTCAATTCCCCAGTATCTGAGTGAGCTCAACTGAAGTGAGTTGACGTGAGCTATGATCAGACTCCATGCCTGTGGTGTAGACATACCCTTCTGACCGGGAGCTGATTAGGTCTGCTCCAGTGCCGACACACCAGAGCCCTGATCCTGGTTGGGGCTGCTGCGGTCAGGTACATAAAAAGAAGCAGCAGGTGAATTCTTGCCTGGGTGTGGTATCTAGGGTAGGCACAGTCCCGCTTTTGGGGGCTTTTTCTTATGTAGGTGCCTATTACCCTCCACCGTCTGTCCTAATTTTTCACACTTGCTACCTGGCCGCCCTAGTGGTACCCCAGCTGCAAAGATGCTCTACAGGTTTCCGGTGTGCTCTCCTGCCTTTTCCTACAAAGACCCATTCATGAGACTCTGAACCAACCCCAGGAAGGTGGGGTGAAAGGACGGCCCTGTCCTGCATCTTCAGCCCACAGCAACTCCCACACTCCACTCTGGATCACACCTCTCCTCCACTTGCCATGCCCCCCAAGGATGCAATGAGTGGAGGCCATGTCTCACAGACATGAGGGAGTGAGGAGGAACATGGCAAGCGGTGGGAGGTCTCCTGGTGGTGGAGGGGTGGAGTGAGGTGGGGAGGAGAAGCAGGCTCTTGCAGGGGAGGTCGATGAGGGATGTGGTGATCGACAGATGGAAAGGAGCAGAGAGGCTCACGGCTGCAACCTCTGGAGAGCTGGGTACAATGAAGGAGGGGAGCAGTCGGCGGTGGCATCCTTAGGGAAGGGAGGAAGAGACCGGCCTGTGGTGGATCAGCAGCAGCCGTCCCAGGGCAGCGTAGCCTTCCTTAATTTGTCACAGCCCCAAACCATGACTAACGCTGGGGGTCATTTTGTTCTAGGCATGACCAACCCCGAGGTCATTCGGAACCTGGAGCGGGGTTATCGTATGCCGTGCCCGGACGATTGCCCGGCAGAACTGTACGGCATTATCCTGAGGTGCTGGAGGAGCACGCCGGAGGAGAGGCCCACCTTCGAGTACCTGCAGTCCGTCCTTGAGGACTTCTACACGGCGACGGAAAAACAGTATGAGCCCGAACCAATGGCCTAATCAGGAGCTTCTCCAACCCCTGTGGGGCAGCACTGGTGGGGACAGAGCACGTCGTGGAGAGCTGGCTGGGGAAGATTTTTCCCGTGAGCCTTCTTCAGCAGCCACTTTACTTGGATGCCCCTTGGACATCTCATCCAGGCCCTTCTCCTTCCCTTCGTCTGGTGTAGACGGACCAGCTCCTCTTTGTGCTAGCAAATGATGTGTTGGGGGGGCTTGTGGGTGTGGTGGGGAAGGGGATCGGGACTTTGCGAGGCCTGCTGATGCTGCAATACCTCTGGAGACACAAAGAGAAGAGTAATTCAAGTTCACAGAGCTCACTCAGCCCCTGGCAGGGGAGTCCCAGCCCACTGGCAATGTCCACATGACAGTCTTACTCCCTTGTGGAGTTAGAAAAGCCAAGGGTCGACCAGACCCAGGAGACTGATGTTCTTCCTGCCTCATTTTAATATGGATAATTGGGTCCCTCCTGGCAGGGGCTGGCAGGGCATCGAGGGGGAAGCTGGCCCTTTCTCTGTTAGTGCTGCACTGATTTGACTGGTGCCTTCAGAGTCCATGGCTCCCAGTCCACGTGGTGACTATTGCTGGCCAACAAATAAAGAACCTGGTTATCTGAACACTCTTCTGCCTCTTTTATTAAACCCTCATTTGGCATTGTGGTAAGCATGTGACACAATAACATAGGAACAGTCTTACTAGCTCAGACCAATGGTCCATCTAGCCCAGGATCCTGGCTTCAGATAGCAGCGAGTGCCAGAAGCTTCCAAGGAAATGAAGAGCACAGGGCAATAATTAAGTGATCCCTGCCCTGTCATCCATTCCTGATTTCTGGCAGTCAAAGTTTCAGGGACGCCCAGGGTTTGGGGTTGAGTCCCTGACGAGCTCAACTCATAGATACTGATGGACCTATTCTCCATGAAGTTATCCAATTCTCTTTTGAACCCACTTACGCTTCTGGCATTCGTAACATTCCCCTGGCAATGAATTCCACAGATTGAGCGTGTGTTGTGTGAATTAGGATTTCCTTATATTTGTTTTTAATTTGCTGCCTGATGAGTCCTGGTTCTTGTGTTATGTGACGGGGTGAAAACCACTTTCTTATTCATGTTCTCCAAACCGGTCATGATTTTATAGACCTCTGCCGTATATCTCCTTCATTATTTCTTTTCTAAGCTGAACAGTCTCACTCTTTTAAATCTCTCCTCATATGGAAGCTAATCATCTTTGTTTCACATGTTTGTAGTTTTTCCTAATGTATCCTTTTCTGAAATGGGATCATCAAAACTGTATTCAATATTGAAGTTGTGGGAATACCATGGATTTATTTAGTGTTATAAAGATATTTTCTTTCTTCTTTTCTACCCACTTTCGAATAGTTCCTAACATTCTGTTAGCATTTTTTGACTGCACGTTGAATGGATGTTTTCGGAGAATGTCCCACAATGACTCCACAATCTCTTTCTTGAGTGGTAACTGCTAATTTAGATCCCATCATTTTAATGTGAATATTTGAGATGGTATATTACAATGTGCCTTACTTTGCATTTATCAGCACTGTTCCTGCTAAGCTGTGCGTGTGTACGCTTTCACACAGGTCATGAAAACCATGCACACAACAAAATACAGTGTGCACAAAAAAATTCAACAGTGCTAATATTTGCGCACACAGAGATTTTTTGTGCACACAAAGAAATTTTTTACACACACAGCCTATGAAAAATTAAGAGGGACCATCGCTTATCAGCACTGAAGTTCATCTGCTATTTTATTATCCAGCCATCCAGTTTTGTGAGAGTGCTTTGTGCTTCTTCACAGTAACTGTTCTGAGAAATTTTTATCATCTGGAAATTTGTCACCTCACCACTCACTCCCTTTTCCAGATCATTTATGAGCAGCTTGAACAGCACGGGTCCCAGTACAGATCCTTGGGGGAACCCACTATTTATCTCTTTCTATTCATAAAACTGACCTTATATTCCTTCCTTTTGTTTCCTGTCTTTTAACCAGTTACTGATTCATGAAAGGACCCTCCCTCCAATGTTCCTGCTAATTTTTCGTAGGCTGTGTGTGTGAAAAATTTCTTTGCATGCACAAAAAGTTTCTTTGTGTGCGCTAATGTTAACACTATTGAGCTTTATTGTGTGCACTTTATTTTGTTGTGTGCGTGGGTTTCACAATCTGCGTGCGCATGCACATGCACACAGCTGAGAGGGAACAATGCTTCCCTCTTATTCCGTGAAAACTTACTTTGCTGAAGAGCCTTGGGTGAGGGATCTTGTCAAAGGCTTTCTGAAGGTCCCAGTCCACCGTATTGACTAGATCATGCCAGTCCACCTACAAGTTGATCCCCACAAAGAATTCCAGTAGACTGGTAAGGCATGATTTCCCTTTACAAAAGCCATGTTGACTCTTCCTCAGCAAATTGCGGTCATCGATGTGCCTGATTAATGTGATCTTTATTATAGTTTCAACCAATTTGCCAGGTGCTGAAGTTAGGTTTCTTTTCCTGTGATTGCCAGGATCTCCTCTTGAGCTTTTTTAAATAATAAAGATGTTACATCAGTTATTCTCCTATCATTGGGTAAAGAGGCTTATTTAAGCAATAAGCTGCACACCACAGTTAGTAATTCTGCAAATTCATATTTGACCATCTTACTTATCTTTAGTTTCCTCCTCCGGCAGAGCAATGGGCCATACTTTCCTCTCACCCAATGGTGTTGTGATAAGTGAGTGTAGGGGTTTAAGGATGTGCATTGTTGATTTTTGGTGTCCAACCCAAACCAAAACCATCAACACTCATGGGTGCAAGTGTCAGCCAGCCCAGGCCCTTAACTCACACCTTTTTTTTGAAAAAAGTCCAAATGTCAACTTTCTTTTCAGGAAAAATTTTAAATAACTGTGAATTATTTTCAGCATTTTTGACCAGCTCTTCCATCTTTGAAAGACAAAGGGCCATTTTCACTCTTAAATGAGCCATATGAGATGCCTGGGACTTGTATCGGCCCTTTACCTAGGGGCACATGTGACCCATCATGAGATGTTCCCTGGGCTGAAGAATTTACAGTCTTAAAGGCAGACTCAGGGCAGCCCTGACATGGGCAGGATGGGCAGTTTAGTTAGACTAGGACTCAGGAGGCATAGGGTCAGCTCCCAGCTCAGGCACAAGCTTCCTGTGTGTCCTTGGACAAGTCACTTCCTTTAAGCTGTGCCTCAGTTCCCCAAAATGAGGATGATGCTAATCCATAAAAGCTGTGCTGAGCTAAGATAGTTTTATTAATAGATAATTCAAAACATTATTGTGTATTTTTCTACCCCTCTGTATTCTATAAAAACACTGATGGGGTTTTTGCTTTTTTGTTTTTTTTGGTCATGTGGTGAAAATGCTAACACATTCACCACAATTTTGGCAAGTATGAAAAAAAAAAACCTGTTGGGTACCACTGTGCTAAAGAAATTCTAATAGCTCTTCAAACAAAAAAAACTGCACCACCATTTACAATCTGGGAAGGCTGAGGACAAGTCCTGTTACGGTTCTCCTGGTCTGGATCCATGTAAGTGTTCAGTGTAAACTAATGAATCCTTGTCATCCTAATTACTGGTTTTAGGCTGACCTGAAACCAAAACAGTTTGAATTTTTTTGGAGACCAAAAAAGTTGAGGTGAAAATGTCTGGGATGAGAGGGTCAGATGAAATGTGTATTCTAGTGTTTTTGCCTCTTTTTGGTTTACACTGAAGTAAAATTTGAAACAAAAAGTGGTTTCCAAATTATCAAACAGTCCAAACATTTTGCTTTGACATGTCAAAATGAAACCTTTTTCCTTGTTTAGAGCTTTTTGCTTGTTCGTGAATGTGACACATTCTCAAAATATTCCTGGAGATATGAAGCTGGTGTGTTGGAGAAAAAAGGTCCACATGAAAAACCTTTCACACAGCTTTAGTAATGATATTCCTGTGTGCTGATGATGCATGGGAGGGTGCCCTTCCCTCTGATTCAATTCTTTTGATAAACCAAGATCCTGCCCATTTATTTTAACTGCAGAGCCTATGGTAGTTTTCACCATATTTGGATTGTGACAAGGCCAGATTTCAGGTGTGTCATTATACACTGCCTCCTTAAATATTCCCTGACATTTCAATCTTCTTGATTTTGTCTCTTACCATCTAATGGAAGCTACCAGCCCTATTCAGCAAAGCATATAGGCACATACTTAACTTTAAGCAACTGTTTGGCCCTATATGGTTGTGTGCTGTTAAATGTGTGTCCTGCTCCACCCCAGAGGTGGCTGCATTATAGCAGTAGCTGGTAAGTGAACCAGTTCTTATGAGCATACATTGGTTTGTAAAGAGCCGTGATCAAAGGACATGTAAATAATTGTTATTAAAGTTGCTATTGCTCAGGATTCCCACCAGATGTCACTCCCTCCTCACAAATCCAGACTGAATAGCCATCGCGTGAGGGCTAGGCTCCAAAGGGGTAGCTGTGTTGGGCTAGTTCAGCAAAACAAACTAGGAGTCCTGTGGCAGGTTCAAAGACTAACAGGTTTATTTATTGCATGCGCTTTCATGGGAGAAAATCCCACCTTCGATGAAGTGGGATTTTCTCCCATTAATGGTCACGTGATAAATAAATGTGTTAGGAAGTCTTTAAAAGTGCCACTAGACTCCCTGTTTGTTCTCTTGAGGGCTGGCTCTTAGTGATACCCTGGCAAAGGCCATTGCGTCCCTATTTTTTCTGGATGGCTTGCAGCTTATTTGTTGAGTTCATGCAACAAAAGATTCCCTAGCTGTGACTGCCGCGAGTCCCACCGTACATCTGAAAACCAGGCTGTTCTCTTTCTAGATCATTGGCCCTGGAAACAGTCCTGCAGCTGGGCAGGGTCTGCATTACGCACCTCTCCTAAAGCCGCCCTAACCCTGCCACCAGTGAGGGTTAAACCCTTGTTTTTGCTGTTAATGAACACAGTTAGCTGTGACTTACAACCACCACGGGATGCATGTGCATGGAGCAAAAAGCCACTGCCCCATAAAGGGTTTACGACAAAGGAGAAACATGGGGTTAAAAGGCATTGCAGCCATTTTATTCCAAGGGATGCCAGTGTGCCCAAAACTGGGAGCCGGGAAGCTAGTGACCACTTCTCTGCTGGGTGTGTGGTCAGTCAGGTAGGTTTAGGCAAGTCAGTCCACTTCAGTGCTTCCCTTCCCACACAGTTTTTATGGTCAACCTGTGTCCTTCACTGCAAGCCAATAATCCTGGGGTAGCAAAGTGCTTTGGGAATGCAAGGCTCTGGATGTATTCTGAAAAGGGTGGGGTGCCCATTTAGGACTTAGGAGGTTGGGATTCAGGCCCTTGCTCCACTGGTGATTTCATGATGTCGCTTAACCTCTCTCAGCCTCAGCTCCCCATCTGTACAATGAGTTGATAACACTGCCGTACCCCACTGGTATTGCCTGATTTTTGGTTATTTAGATAGGGTTAAACACTCTCCAGTCAATTTAGTTAGAATTCTATGATGTTTTTAGTCCTAAAAATCAGGTTACAGAGATTTTTGCAAGGACCTTCAGATGTACGACAGGAATACTCAACACTAGTAACCAAATATATATGTTTTTAAAGATTTTATTAAAATAAAATGCAACTAATTAAGGTAAATGAATAAACCAAACTAAATGGAGACTATAAAGGGTAATGATTTAAATACAGTCTTATTTTAAGATATAGCTATGCTTTATTTCTATTACATCCTTTCCTGCTGACCCAATCGAGAGAGCTGTCTGGTCCCTCAACTTTTGTGTGGGTGGATGGAGGTAAACTAGAGCTAAGAGCTACCAGACTAAGACTGTTGATAATACTTAACTGTCTTAACCCGAAAGATCTTAATTAACAAAAGAAGACCATCAAGGAAATAGTAGTTGGTGAACATACTCGGCTGACGCTATTTGCCTTTTTTATACCCTAAGCCATATGGGTCCTTCTTCCATGTCTAAACTTGGCTCATTTGCCCCCAGATTCTCCAGGTACATTTATCTTATAGGCTGGCAAGTTCATGCATATTAATGAAATATTATATACCTGCTTTCCCTCCAGACAGGACGTTCTTCACACCTATTGTTATTTCTGGCCCTTTTGATGGGTTTTGTGGTGGACTTCTGAAGTTTGTCTGGTCATTATCCGGCCAGCTCCTCCCTCCACCTGCCATTTTGCTACCTCCCAAGGTGCTAAAGTCATAACCACATTGAAAGTTTTTTTGCTCTTTTTCTCAATCAAAGGTCCTAAACAGATATCTGCTTAGCTTTCATACAGGATGTGGCCTGCAGACTCTTGCGCGCCAGCATTACTAAATATATATGACTCTATGATTTTGTTGTCATAAAAGAAATATTTAAGCTTATAAGGAAACTTAAATCTATACTTAAACTATATGTAAGGGAAAGTATAGATACGAGCAAACACTCTAGATCTATAGGGCTACATGGGGAAGGCGGAAAGGCTAAATACATGCAAGAGCCTTAGGTGCTCCAAGTCTCAGGTAACGGGAGCCAGATCAACACCCAAAAGGACAAGGTAAAATAATCTTTCCTGGGTCAGATTCACCCCTGGTGCTATTACATTATTCTCATTTAAGTTACAGCACAGATGTGGCTTTCCCATGAAAAATAATAGAGCAAATAATTAAGGAATCAATTAACAAACATCTAGAAGAGAATATGGTGCTAAGTGATCCGTAGCATGGCTTTGTCAAGAACAAATCATGTCAAACCAACCAGATAGTTTTCTTTGATGGAGTAACAAGCCTTGTGAATAGAGGGGAAGCAGTAGATGTGTTGTATCTAGACTTTAGTAAGGTTTTTGCTATGGTCTCACATCGCCTTCTCAGTACAAACTAGTGAAGTACAGTCTGGATGGAGCTACTATAAAAGGGTGGAAAATGGGTTGGATAACCACTCACAGAGAGTAGTTATTAACAATTCACAGTCATGCTGGAAGGGCATAATGAGTGGGGTATGCAAGGATTGGTTCTGGGTCCAATTTTTTCATCAATGATTTAGATGATGGCATAGAGAGTACACGTATAAAGTTTGAGCATGATACCAAACTGGGAGAGATTGCCAGTACTTTGGAGGATAGGATCACAATTCAAAATGACAAACTGGTGAAATGGTCTGAGGTACACAGAAGGAAATTCAATGAAGATAAGTGCAAAAGTACTCCACTTAGGAAAGAACAATCATTTGCACATATACAAAATGGGCAATGACTGTCTAAGAAGGAGTACTGTGCAAAGGGATCTCAGTGTCATAGTAGATCATAAGCTAAATATGAATCAACAGTGTAATGCTGTTGCAAAAAACAAAAAACAAAAAAAAAACCCCAAAAAACCCACCATTCTGGGATGTATTAACAGGAGTATTGTAAGTAAGACATGAGAAGTAATTCTTCTGCTCTAACTCCACCCTGATAAGGCCTCAACTGGAGTATTGTGTCCCGTTCTGGGCACCTCATTTCAGGAAAGATGTGGATAAACTGGAGAAAGTCAAGAGAAGAGCAACACATATGATTAAAGGTCTGAAACACTTGATGTCTGAGAGATGGTTGAAAGAGCTGGATTTATTTAGTGTGGCAAAGAGGAGACTGAAAGGGGACATGATAATTTTCAAGTAGCTAAAAAGTTGTTGCAAGGAGGAAGGAGAAAAATTATTCTCTTTAACCAGCAATGATCAGACAAGAAGCAACGGGCTTAAATTATGGCAAGGGAGATTTAGATCGGACATCAGGAAAAAATTCCTACCTGTCAGGGTGATTAACCACTGGAATAAATTGCCTAGGCAGGATGTGGTATCTCTATCATTGGAAGTATTTAAGCACAGGTTAGACAAACACCTGTCAGAGATTTTTAAAAGAGTACCCAGAAGTACAGGGGATTGGATTCGATGAGTCCCTTCCAGTCTCTATGATTCTGTGATTTGCTATTTGGCCAGTGGTGCATGGCTGTAGGTAGCCATGCTGCTGCCTTATCAACTTATGGGTTAAATTCTGCCCCCAGTTAAATGAAAGACCCCCCCATGACTAAGGATGCAGAATAGCCAGTGGTACAGACGGGTGAAAAGAAGCACCCGATGGGCCTTTTCTCACTACACATACAAGGGAATGCTCAGTGAGCATAAAGGTAAGGCACTCAATGTAAAACTGGCAAAGAGCCACACATTCATACATTTACACATACAGCGTTAATCAGTGGAACTCCCCATCACAATATATTCTTGAGGCAAAGAGCTCAGAAGGATTCAGATAAAGCTGACTATATATAAATAACAGGAACATCTGCAGTTATGTTCAGTTAAACCCTCCTACTTGAGGATGTGAGCTAATCACTCACTGCCACATGTCAGTAAGAAACTTCCCCCTGGTCCTGCTAGTGCATAATTCCAGGGACAGCGTGATGCAGGTAGCATGTTCCAAACGGGCCAGCAGCCCCCATAGCTTGCAATGGTATGTCTTGCTGCTCTGCGCTGATGGCAGAAATTGTAAACGCCCCGCGTTCCTTCTTCACAGATTCATGGGAAGAGAAATCCCCCAAGGCTCTTTCACTTTTGTGTTACAGATTCATGTTTGTTTGCAGTGAGGCCGCTGGTGGCAGAGCCATAACTACAGAGGGGCAAGTGGGGCTTTGCTCCTGGCGTACCAGAGCGGCTTCATTGAGCTGCTCCATTAACGGTCACACTCGCCGCTGATCGCTCCAGACCCCGACTATTGTACGGGGTGCATTCTGTTTGGAAAGCACCCAGGGAGCCAGATTCTTTAGTTATGGCTCTGGCTGGTGGCCTCAATCCTGTTGCTGGTGGATGGCTGCTGACACGAATTTCCGCAGAAACGCCAAGGACCATATAGGCAGAAAGTTGGTACTGGAGAGGGGAGTCAGGTGCTAGCACAGATTGCAGAGGTGAGACCAATCATGTTGTCTCCTGGCCCCAGGAGATCCAACAGAACAGCTTCCAGCCTTGATCTCGCCATGTGGCCGGCCCAGCAGGAGCTAGTCTCCCCCACCATCTCTAAACTCAATGGCACCTTCTCTTCTGCTCACATTTTTGGTTTCCTGTGCTCAGCCCCAAATCCCCAGGGTGGGCTGCGCAGGGCAGAAGAGATCTTGCTATCGTTAACGGGGGGAGTGAACAGACCAGACTGCAGGACACAGGAGGGAATAAAGACGATGGCTTATATGGAACATAACGGCCCTGTCCTTAATAGCATCTCAGGCAGTTTGGGGGCCACATTCACACCTGATATAAATCCAGGCAGCCCTTTTAAAATCAAAGGCGCTGTGAGATCTGTGGATCTAGCCCCGCCAGTCTATCCCCTGCCCCCATCCCTTGTCTGTAGTAGGCTAGGTCATCTTGAGGGGCAGCAACTGTGCTCAACGTGTCCCTGAGTGAAAGGACGGTTATGTTCGTCTAGTCAGACCTCCAGCAATGCACAGGCCAGAGAATTTTGTCCCGTAACTCCTGCATCGAGTCCAGAACGTTTAAACTCTTCCTCTGAGCAGCTGGGCAAATCATACACAAAAAACAACAGCCTACTTCTTCAACAGCCTATTTCAGAGGTGGTGCTGTCACATCAGGGTTGTTTCATGATTGGGGGTGAAGAAGTTTGCATTGCTGCTGGGGCTAGATGCCATTCAGTCTGTCGGGCTGCTAGAACAAAATCCACTTAATAATTAGTTAGGTTGTCAGATCTACTGAGTTAGACCATGAATGCTTTGGGACAGGGTCTGTCAATTAGTTCTGTGTTTGTACAGTGCCTTGCACAATCGTGTCATGGTCTGTGACTGGGGTGCCTGGCTATTTGGGCACTACAAATAATAAATGATGGACAAAAGCTAGTAGGTGGAGTGGCGATTCAGAAGTCCAGTCAATGTGAGGACAGTCAGAAGGTATGAGAGCTGGGGCTGATTTTCTGGTTCAATTTGTACAAAGCAATCACCGGGCAATAAAAATAATTGCAAAGAATGAATAGTGGCTGGTGTAACAATGGCAGGACATCAGAAACTTCCCCGGTATTATTTTAGTCCCCCAGGAGGCGTTGGTTTGCCTTCCCAAATGACTGTGCAACACATGATGTCTCTGAGCTGTTTCTTCAGCTCCTTAACACAGAATATGAATTCTTACCCCCATAAGGGGTTACCCTCCCCCTCCCCATTGCAGTTCTCACTGACCAAACTGAGGCCGGGCCCTGGTTAAAATGAAAGGCAGAATCTAACATTCACATTTGTTCCATAGCCGAACCGCTGAAGGCCAGACAAAGGGAGCTGCAGTGGGGGGCGAAGAAGGATGATCCAGTGATTCAGGCTGTAGGACTAGGAATGGCTGGCCTGTCCTTGGCACAGACTTCCTGGGTGACCTTGGGCATGTCACTTAGGACCAACTCCTCAGTGGTATGTTGGTACCTAACTCCCATGGATTGCACCCTCTGCCTGTGCAATGGGGATAATAGCTCTTCCTTAGCTCACGCACAGGGGCGGCAAAAGGGTAACTACACCAAAAATAGCTGGTGTCTGGATGTGCCCAATCAAAGCCCAATCCACTGCTATTTTCTGCGTTGGCCCCAAACTGGAGGATGTGGGTCACGCTGTAGCTGCAGGGAGAGTTGTCTATACAAAGCACTGTCTGCAGATAAGGCTTTGTCCATACCAATGGTGCAAAAAGCAGGCTGAGTCCACGCTTCAGGGAGTGGCTGCATGTGGCAGTGAAGGATTCTGGCCAGGGGCAGGAGGGCAACTCTGCGAAGTCTTCACTGCTTTGAGGAAAGGCTCTGGCAGCTCCTTGTGGCAAAGAAAGGCTCCAAGGAAGCAATAGTACATTATGCTGCAAAAACAGCAGTGTAGACGGAGCGGCGGGGGGGAGAGCTGTGTAAGGTACTTAAGTTTCTGGCATATCTGAACTCCGTTCACCTAAGTAGAGCCTGTATGTTGTGTTCCAAAGGGGCAGCCGTGTTAGTCTCATTCAGCAAAACAAACAATGAGTCCTGCAGCACTTAAAGACTAACAAATTTATTTAGTGCATGACCTTTCCTGGGAGAAAAATCTCACCTCTTCACAGGCTTTGTTTTGCTGTACAGTGTGTAGGCAGAAGTATTTACATAGATAGCGTGTATACAGAGCGCCACCTTCTGGCAGATAGAGGTGGCAGAACAGAAAAAAACCCAAAGGACAAAAATGTTTGAGAAATGCAAGGTAGCTCTGTGTGCCTGGAAAGCTTGTTTCTCTCAAACAGCAGTTGGGCCAATAAAAGATATTACCTCGCTCACCTTGTCTCTGTAATATTCTGGGGACAACACAACAAATGAAGCTGTTCAATGGTATTTATAGGATTGGCCGGGGAGGTCAGTTGTTCTTGTTTTGGTCAAAATTTGAATTTTCGATGGGACATGCCATCCAAAAAATCCAATGGTGACCAGCTCGACCAGTGGTAAAGCTAGGGCAGATGGTATGGTCGCCACAGCTGTAGGATCACTCTGGCTGTCGGAGATGTCACACGGCGACATGGCCTCTAAGTGTCTTAATGTCGGCAACGAGTCAGATACAAGCTGAGGCTGTTACCCGTTATGAGGCCAGCTCCCTGTGCCTCCTGGCTTTCACTGTGAAATAATCCGGCAGGAGCAGCCACCAATGGGAATGCTTTGGGCATTTAACTCCACTGATGTTGCAAAGGGCACCCCAGATTTGCTTTGGAATCACAGGGCCTGGGGGCACAGGTGCCAGGCTGCAGGGGAGTGCTGGGCAGCAGGGCATGGGGTGGTGTGGGGCACCCAGGGGAGCACAAATGTGAGCTGGCACCAGATACCCTCGCTACGCCCCTTCAGGACTTCTGTATTGGTACCTCAGCTAGTTCCAAGGCATCCTAGATAGCTACGTGATTCGGCTAGCTTCTGCCTTCTCATTTTGCAGGCTGAGGGCAGACTCCACTTCCTAAAACAATTAAACCAGTTCTTTCATCTATAGAAAAAGAAATTTCCTTCTCTCACCCATCAGACTTATCCCACACGGCTGAAAGAATTCACGATGAGTATCAAATACCCACAGGGAATTACTCGTGATCAACCCACAGTTATTCAGTGACTCATTTAAAATAAAGCCAATGCTAACGCGTTACTGTCCCATCATTTTATGAATGCTGGGCTGAGCACACTGGTTCGTTGTTGATGGTGTCATAGTGCATGGACTCTGAGTCCATCGTAAGTAGAAGAGGTTAATAAACAGAGCAGCTGTGATCTACTATTATTGTAGCGCTTGGGAGCCCCAGGCATGGAGCAGGAGCTGATTGTGTCAGCTGCTGGATGCACAACAAAAAGCAGTTCCCCAAAGAGCGTGTGCTCTAACCACAGGCGGTTGGTATTGTAGGCCCAGGAAGGCAGTGCCTTCCCTGAGAGCCGTCACTGCCACCGAAACACTGCTGGGAAGCATGGGGCTGTGGCCCGCCTTTCCCTGTCTTCTCCTTCCCTACTGGGAATGGCTTGCCATCACTGCAGAGCATGGGGACATGACCCACCTTTCTGTGCCATCCCCATCTCCTCCCTTGCTGGGAAAGACCCACCAGGAAGGCCCATGAAGGTGTAGGGGGGTAGGAACTGGGAGCGGAGACGGAGTGAGGCTTGGGGTGGAGCAGGATCGGGACCTGGGGTGTAAAAGGCAGAGCAGGGAGCCAGCCTTCCCCAAGGGAAGCTTCACTGACAGCCCATGAAGTCTCTAACTATAAGAGAAAAGATAGCAGCTAGAAACACAGACACATGGCTGTTCATATACCCAATGAGAACATATAGGTCAGTACGCTAGCATATGCGCTCTTGTCACGTTCTTTGTAGACCTCACAACAAAGGACATTTCTCAGTAGGTCTGTAAGATGGATACAACAATGTCAACATGACAGGCTAGGAAAGTGACTTTTGCACCAGCTTTCTGCATGCAGATGAGCAGGACCAGATTGGCTTTTATCAACCACCCTGAGGACACGGTTGCCAATAAGCAAAAAAATGAGAGTCCACTTGACAATTTTAACTGTGAGGATGGCTAGGAAAGGCTATGTCTTGGAGACGTTATGCAGAAAGAATCTGCAGGACTTAGACATAGCCTGGATGTGAGGACCAAAAAGAAGTCTGAGTTGAAGATAACATCCATCTCATGGGCCTAAGTGACAGGGAGAATAGTGGTGTTCCCGACAGTGAGGAGGTAGTAGGCTGGGCTTGGGAGAAAAGATTAAGACCTGTTTTAGCAAAAAATCTTCCCCCCAGCTTGAACTCCAGTTCTGCCTCCTTTGTTTACCAGGAACCAGACAGCATCTGGAATGCTACAGCACGGAGACAGCTTATCAGTGGATGATGTACTACATAACAATACACATGTGAGCGAGATGCTCATGCCACATTAATTTTACACCATTAAAATTTCATTGAAAAGAAAAATGTGAATGCTTTGTGCAGGAAAAAATAACAAGGGGTGAATATTCCAGCTAGCCTTTGAAAGGAGCTGGAAAATGTTATGATCAATAAGAACATTTCTAGGGCTGGGTGACTGCAATAAAAAGGAGCCAGAAGTGTCCTTTGGAATGGAAACCATCAATTCCCTGCACTGGTATTGGCAGTTATTTTAAAACATTTGTGTGAGCTGGCTTTTTGCTCCCAAGGTGTCTGTGAAAAATGAACAGCACAAGCACCGATGACTGCATGGCACACCAGCTTCCCCAGGGAGCCCAGACTGGAGGGGGACAGTTGCAAGCCGCACTGGGTTCTGGATACAACACCTCCTAATTGTTCACATAAGCCATTCTGAGGGGCAGCAGTCCCCCTCATTGCTTCACGGAGTTGCTGTTCATGTGAATAAAGACTTCAGGATTAGATCCACAACAGAAGTACCGAAAAGGGGGGATCTCCCATGTCAAGTTTATTGCTGGGCTGCAAAGTAGCCAGCAGTGACCCATGGCCAATGTTGCCTCCTTGAGGTATTTGCAGGCAGAGGGCCCAGTGTCTTCTGTCTCATAGACCAGTAGTAAATTTAGCATGAGATGCTCACATGTTGTAGGTGTGGATGTGGCAATTTCTACCGGTGTAAAGACCTGGTCCTTCTCATATTGAAATTAAAAATAGCAGAATGTGTACCCTAGCTCAACATCTCCAGCCGCGTCACCACCCTTCTGCACTAGGCACCATTTTGAATAGCCAGAGCAAAGATCTAGCCTGTAACTTTCTACTATAGGAATTGCTTAGACCCATGAGAGAGAGATGAGGTGGCTGTACCCATCTCTGCATGGGGATAACAGCCCCACCAGTAACTGCCAGCCACTGGCACAGACAGCAGGTATGGCCAGAAGTCGCTGGGTGGATACCCTGACCTGTTTTACAGGAGGTCAGTCCAGATGGTCATGCTGCTTTCTGTTGGCCTGCTTTTATGACTTCCAACCTGCAGCCAGAGCTTTCTCTAGCAGAAAGCCCATTCCTCGTCCTCCCACAGCTAGACAAACACCTACCTAATGACCCGGGACTCTGAGGATCACAGAAACACTAATGTTTCCATGAGTCATGGCAAACCTGAAAGTTGACCTAAAATTGCAGCTGGCTTTGTAAAGGAATATGAGTGGGCATGTGAACCAAGTTCGGCCCTGGCTTAACTGGGCACAACTCCACCTAAAATCGATGTCATTTGTGCTTTCTTACAGCAGAGCAAAATTTGGCCTGTGTAGACTAGAGGCCCCACCAAGGTCAAGCCTCACAGCTCCATGGACTGCAATGTAGCTCTCTTGCAGGCTGTATGTTGACTGACACCAGTTGAGGGTCTCGAGATAGGTCCCTAGCCCAGCGTATATATCTCCTTCATCAAGTTGCATTCAATCATTCTGCCCTTCATGTTGCACTCTAGGTGGTCCTCAGCCCCACCACATGGCCTCTTCCCCCTGATAACTCTGGGGTCTTAAAGGTCAGCTTTAGATGGGCGGCTGAGCATGTATCAACCAGCCTGGACGTGCTCCACTCCAGGAGTAGCTATGTTAAGGGGTAGTTACTCTCTGATCTTCAATAACCTGGCAGAGGCTTGTAAACACTGGATTTGATGTGATAGCGTCTCCGGAGCATAATTTATGACTCCTTTTAACATCCCCATGAGATCAAGTTCCTAAGAAGAACCTGCATGGTGGAGGCATGACACAGATTTCCAGAGTTACCCATTGATCTATAGCAAAGCAGTCAGCTCAGGTGGGCTGTGGGTTAAAATGAGGTAGTTGGGAGCGCTTTAAATAATTAAAAAAGCCCCTGCACCCTCACATCCATGCACAGGCTTGTGCATGGGACAATAGCTTTATTTTAAATCCCCCATTTTGCGCACATGCAGCAGAAGAACAATGACCCCCAAAAGAATACAACAGCTGCAAAGCAGAGCTCTGCAACATGTGATCACAGCTGGCTCCTCTTCTGACCCAGGGCCTGTTCGGTGGGCCACTTGGACGGTGCTCACTGAAGGAAGCCGTCCATCATTATTTGTTCATCTCTCAGTGATTCATGGAGTAGAATGGGGCTTCCTTCACCGCCCATCATGTTCAGACCCTCGGCCCAAGCCCACTGAAGTCAAGGGGAGGATTTCCAGGACTTTGGTGAGCTTTGGAACAGGGCCTGAAGAAGGCAGGGCTCTGTGGTCACCTCTTTTTTCCATGCTTTCTGCATAGGCAGCCTGTCACCGATCCCTCCATGTGTCCTGTCAGCCCGCGGGCTAAGATTGTAAGCCCCTCACCGAAAGATCTGTCCCATAATACGTTCATCCGCAGAGTGCAGTGCAAACCAGCAGGACCACACAGAAAAATTACAAATTGTCAGGTCAACGTGCAGTGACCATGCCTCATCACAGTTTAGTTTCCCTGGACATGAGGGAAAGGAACAGAACCACCACCCCGGACAAAGCTGGAATGCCGAACAACTCTCGGTCTGATGCTCAGCAGAAATGCGAATCCTTATTCCCCATTGCCTCACTAAAGAGCCACAGGAGATGGATGCCTCCATCGTAACTGCACATGGGAGGGCTTAGACAGAGCGGCAGTGTGGTTAGCAGATCAGGCACCTGATTGGGACTCAGGTCACCTAAGTTGTATTGCAAACTCTGCTTTACAACCTTGGAGAAGTTACTTGGCCTCCATTTAAAGAGCAGGCACTACATCTGACGAGTGCCTAGTTAATAACATAAAGCTCCTGGGTGGAGGCTAATGGCTTGATTCTCCTCTCCTGTACACTGGTGTGATCCTGTTTCCGGAGTCACTCCACATTTACCCCAATGTGAGGGCACAATCAGGCCTTAGATGGGCATGAGGCTCTCCTTGTGCTTTGGTTCAGAAGTGGTTAGCTTTCATCTGGGAAGGGACCGGAAAACGAATGGAAAAGAAATCAAAAGGATCTTCTCCTAGCAAGGTGAAGGTCATGGGATGGAGGCATCTGTGCACGGCATTACCAAAGAATTCGTCCAACCGATCCGTCCCCTTGGCCCTCCTCCCTCTCCTGCTCTTGGAACACTCCTGTGTGTCTCTGACACAAAACAAGCTGACTCCATCCAAAACATTTTTGTTTTAAAGTTCCCGAGAGCTCAAGGTAACAGCAGAGAGCAGCTGTGCTGGGTTCCCGTCTCGGCCCTCCCCTTCGCTCCAGGGAGAATGTTCTGTACCCGGCCGGCAGGAATGCCCGGAGGAATACAACCTGCGTCAGTCGGCACCAGCTGAGGGGCCTTGACTTCTGCGGGAGTGAGAAGGACAGGGAGGGATAGTGCATTAAAACTAGTATATGAGTCACAAACAACAACGTTCAGACACAAAACGCTCTGACCTGTTTCGCCTCTCGCCCCATGCTGCTGTAATTCATAGCCACACGGCAATTGCCACATTGGGTGAGGTCTGGCACTCTGTCTCTAGCAGTAACTAGCATCAGCTGCTTCAGAGTAAGTTTTCAGGCCCCAACTGCTGGGTAGCTCTGTAATAAATGCTCCTGTTTCTTCCTGACCACCATTAATTAGAGGTTGGTGCATGCCTTGGAGCATGAGAGTTTATATTCCTTCCAAATTTTGGCCCATTTTTTTTTAAACCCTCTGAGATCCAGAATCTGTGATGTCTTGTGGCAATTAGTTCCATTGGCAAATAGTGCATGGTCTGAAAAAGCATTGCCTTTTACTTACTCCGTTGGGAATTTCCTTGACCTCCTCTAAACTGGTTCTGATTTGTATTGGAGTAGAGAAGAGCAGGACCGCAACCAGCCCTTTTTTTTTCCAATATCAGTCCATGAATATAACACAGAGTTGTTCTCTCCCGCATTGAAGGATAATGAAATGAAAACAACTATTTCAGCCTGAAAGCTCAACCTTCTAAGCTGCTGAAATCTTTCTGAGGTGCAGAGTCATCAGCTTTCATTAAAGTCATTGGGTGTCCCACTGTAAAGGACCAACTCCCCCTCCTGCCTTCCAAAATCCCATGGAGGTGCTCCTGTGATGGCTGAAATTGAAGGATGCTGCCTGAAGGACCATGCTCCCCACCAAAGTCTCTGGGAGCTGTGGGTGCTCAACACTTCTTAAAAATCATGCCCAAGGCATTCTAGGTTGGGCAGCTGCATGACTTGACTTAAGTCATGTGGCGAGGTGGTGTTAAAAGGAGGCTTGGAAGACAGGCACACCTGTCTCACTAGGAGAGACCAATCCATTTGGAAGTGCAGAAAAATCTGTTCATGGAAATAGGATGCTCTGTTTGGTTTGGGCAATGCTGAAACAGACTTTGGGGGGTGCACCCGCCTTGTAGTTTTCTCTCCCCTTGGCATCTTCCTGGGGTCACTCACAGACTGTTGGTGAGAAGAGCTCACAGGTGCCCCCACTGAATGCATAAAGCAATGCTGACATGCTCCTGCTGGAGCTGAACCCAGCTGTCCTAAAATTAATGCATGGGAGGAAATAATGGAGGTCCCCAAAGATTCCTTCCCCCATGCTTTAAATTAAAAAAAAAAAATCACCAGGCAAAACAAATCATGCTATATGAGGCTACGTAATCTGATGTGACTGCCCTGGCAGTTTAAAACACATTGCAATATAATGCTGCCATATAGCTCCTTTCAACAAAGGGTCTCAAAGCATTGCTTTCCAGAGGAGCAGAGCTACACATTAACTGGGGCACGGCATCCATGGGAAATTCACCATGAGTTTCACCATCCACAGTCCAAATGTCAGTAGGGTCCACCAGCTCAGTGATACATATGGCCTCCCAAAAGGAAAAGCGTGTGTCTTTGGCTCCCTCTATGGACTGGTCCCAGCACATTAAACCTGCTATAACTGCAGAGTAGGTTCACCCATCTTCGAAGCATCTGGCGAAGTGAGATTTTCTCCCATGAAAGCTCATGTGAAGAATAAATCTGTTAGTCTTTAAGTGCCACACGACTCCTTGGTTGTTGTTGTTGGGCGGTTCTCTTTTTTTTGTTTTGTTTTGGTTTTTTTTGCTGGACTACACAAACACGGCTATCCCTTTGGAAATTGAGGGAGATTTAGCCTATCCTTGTGAGAGTTGGCAACCAGTCACAAGGTTGACACACAGACGTTAGACAATTGCCAGTGGGATAGGGTGCTGTCCACTGGTGAATGCAAGCTGAGATGGGTTCACAAGTCCATGTCTCTGCAAAAGGCCAGATTCTGATTCTCCTGTTTATCTCAAAAAGCAGAATGGATAACATTTTGAAGTCTTTTCGAGCCCTACATCCCTTTGATTCTCTGTTGGGTAGCACCCTGCCCCAATGACTTCAGTGGAAGCCTTTATAGAGTGAGGTACCATTTAATGAAATCGTTCTCTGCCCTTTCCCTACCGAGCCCTGTAGTCCGCAGCAGCTCCAGACCTACTGACCTCAGGTTCCTCTGATGGGAACATTTTTGGGACTGTTTTCAGACGAGATTGCCTCTGGAGGGTGAAAGAAGTTCTTTGCTCCCATTTAGATCCATGCAGACTAATTTCCATTACAGTCCAGTCAGTCACAGGAAGAGCACTGAACTCTGGAGTCACTGAATAGAATGATGAAGGCAAAAATGCAGAGGGGAGGCCAAGAAACTCGCTGGGGGTATCTGACCTAGTCCCGGATGGGGGAAGGAAAATGAAAGCAGGATGGGAAATCTGCTTTGGATACTTTATCATTAACCTTGCATTTCCAGTGGCCAGATGTCTGTTTTTAGATCCTGGATCTTTTTTTAGGGTCTCACAATATTGAGGCTTGTTTTATTTTTAGTCCAAACACCAAAAGGGAAAATGATGGCAGGGAATTTACAGCCACGCCAGAACCCAGAGGAGTGTGAATCGATGACAACAGCATCGAGCACTTATTTGGTGCTTTAGATAAATGAGTCGTGCAGAACAGTGAAGTAACTGGGTAGCTCACAGATGAGTCAGCTGTGACTTGCCCAGGACTATGGAGAATTGATGTTACCACATTCAGGCTGTTAGACTAATAGGTCTCATCTACATCCTGGGAGAAAACTGGTTCTCCAAGCAGTTTTGAGCCTGGTTTTTACTTGCAGGTGCCACTGAAATCATCACCGAGGGCCAGTTCTTAAGAGGCATTTAAGAGACTAAAGATGCAAGTAGGTGTTGGGAAGGATTCTCCAAAGAGTCCATCCGTACTGCACCAACACAACACAGCCCCACAGAGGCACCATCCATACAAACCGGCAGAGTATGCTCCACACACCTCAGGTCTGACGAGAACTTTTCCTGCAGATGCCGGGACTCCTGTGGTGCTGGCACAGAGGGCACTGGATGGATTTGGGTGGTAAAAGGAAACCAGCAGGTGAGGAAAGAAAGCCAGGACCTGGCAAGGTGGGGATAGAAGCAGAAGGGGGCAAAGAGAAACTGGAGATGGATCTGTGAGCACTAGAGAACCTTCCTCTCCAGAACATTATTCCTGAATCTCACCATGCTTCTGCTGTCTATTTAATATCTGTGAAGTCCACAGACAAAGGTTTTGTCTCCAGCCCCTCGAGTGGCAGAACCACACAGAAGATAACAGACTTCTACAGCTACACCCCTCTGTGAGCTCAACTGGTAGGGGACACTGCTGTGATTCTGAAGACATCAGCTCTGCTTACCACCCATGCTGGGCCTTGGAATGGAACTACGACATGCGCTTTTTGTTCTTTCCATTTAAAATTTTAAAATATGTAAGCACTTATACGAAAAACAGGCACAAAACAACACACAGACAAAAACCTGCATTAAAGGACTATTAAGGTTGCAAATTCAAGAACTCAAAGACTAGGAAATAGTTCAATTAAACTTTCCTGTGAAACCTTTGTGCATATGCTCTATGGAATAGCTTTAATTACATGATCATGTACTATTTTGCCACAGGATTCTTTGAACACATGCTATTTTTTGCACAGGGCCCATGTGTCAAATGGTTCATAGAACGGATCAGCTTCAGGGGATGGTCAGGGCTGTACGGTGAAGGAAGCTGTTGTCTGCAGGGCTCCAGAATGAGACAGGATTGAGAAAGAGAAAGGTTGATCTCCTAATTAAGGAAATTGAATGCTACCTGGGGACCTGGATTCTCGCTTAGCCTGTACCACAAAGTTCCTCTGTGATGATGAGTAAGTCACTTAAACCAAACTCTCACTGCTGTCCACTAACTGGGTGTTCCTCATTTTCTGGGTACCCAACATGAGTGCCTGGAGTTGGATTTGTAGACCTCTTGAGCATGCCCAACTGTAATCAACATCAGTGGGAGCTGTGATAAAGTGCTATCCAATTAAGCCTGGCAGAATTTGATTTTCATTTTTCATCATTTTGACAGATAACCTCAGTGCTTATGTTTAAGCATTTTGCTTCTAGTTTTATTATTTTAATTTTTCACAGCTGTGGGAAATTATAGCATGATCAGGCAATGATTATTTAATGAGAGGAGCTGTTGAGATTCAAAAGAATTAAAACTTACAAACCATTAAAATGCAAAACATCAATATCACATGTCAAAAACATACAAAATAAAAATCCTTCAGTCAAACGTTAATCAGTTCTCAAACCACATTTCTCTTACTATTCCTATCAGCAAATTTCAGTGATCACTGATGGAAATATAAAACAAACAAGAAGTCTTGTGGCACTTTTAAAGACTAACAAATTTATTTATTGCATGGGCTTTTATGGGAGACAATCCCACTTTGTCAGATGCTTTGAAGATGAGGTAACTTGCAGAATGGGAGGAAATAAATGCAGGAAAGTGTAAGTCACAGGATCATGTCAGACTGTTACAGCAATTGATCCTATGACTTACACTTCCCTGCATTTATTTTCCTCCCATTCTGTAAGTTCCCGGTCTTCAAAGCATCTAACGAAGTGGGATTTCTCCCATGAAAGCTCATGCAATAAATAAATTTGTTAGTCTTTAAGAAGTGTCACCAGACTCGTTGTTTGTTTTGTTGAACTAGACTAACACAACTACCCCTCTGGAATGGATGGAAATGTGTTTGTGTGTATAATCTGCAAATCAGGGTTAGCAACTTTTACTGATAAAAGAGTAATACTCCCAAATGTACCTTTAATATTAAGTACTTTAAAAAATCAGGTCCTAGGCTGAATGGATTAGGCACCCAGACCTGGTGGATGCTGGACTCTTTCGGTTTTAGTCTCTGTGCCCCATCTGTTAGATGCAGCTAACACGACCGCCTCACTCATAGTGGTATTGCGAAGATAAACACTGATGTCTGTAAGGAACTAAAATTCTGAGATAAAAACATCATCAAAAAGCCAATGAAGAAATGAACAATTCTGTATTCGGTGCACGGTTTGAACAGTGCATGGCATATAATGTAGGAGTCCACTCAGCGAAGGCTGATGTTAAGGGAAATACTGAACAGACACCCATTTGTGGAAAGAGCCAGCGGTCCTGTGGAAAAAAATAGGATTTGTTCATGTAATTAAAGACTGTATCTTAATGAAAAATTACAGGGGGTTGAATTAAGGTCACACAGACCATTGTTACGCTGTTTCTGAAACTTTTGAGTGCTTGATTCTGCATCCTTCCTGTTCTTTTAACGTAATTCTTTTTATGTAACTACATTAAGAGGCAGCGTCGCTCAATGATTCCTAAAGTCCCAGTCAGGAACCAGAGCCTCTGAGCTAGACAGCGACCAAACAAATAACAGCAACGTAGCCTGTTCCCCGAGAGCTCACAATCTATTTAGGCAATATGATAGCAGTGAATAAACAGACTATGGGGTCAGGTGGGTGTCAGACAGAGGTGGCCTTTGGCTGTTGGAGGTGCCAGGCAAAGTCCCAGTACAGGGGCCCCCCTCCGTCTGTGGCCCCGAACATCGCCACCCGCCCCTCCTGCGGCCCCGGCTCCCAGCCACCCCGCAGCTGCCAGGTCTGGCCCCCTTCTGCCGGCCTCAGCTCCTTGCCGCTAGCCGGACCTCAGGAGCCAGCTCCTCCTCCTGCTGCCGATCGAAGCTGATGTGTCTTTTGGGGGAGGCAAAATAGCCAACAGGGCCCCTTGCTGCTCAGGGCCCTAGGCATGAGTCTGCTTCACCTACCCCAAAAGCTGCCTTTGGTGTCATGGCAAAGGAGCAGCAACGCCAGAGTGTTATAAAATCCCAAAGGATGCCTCCCCAAAACCATGGGATGTGTAAAAATCATGAGATTTATTTTTAAAATAATACATTTGGGGATCCGTATATTTGCATCTGGTGTTTGAGCTTCCAAGGTCCCTGTTTTCAGGGTCTTCTCTGCAACCACAAAGTCAGAAAAACCTATTTCTTTTTGAGAGTCTCCTCCGATCACATGACTCTAAAAGCCCCACAGAAAAACACCAAATATTGTGAGTCTGTAAAACGGTGAGAGTTGGAGCTACTGCAACCATGGTGACAGCAGGTGTGTTTGCACGCCTTAGCCATTAAAAGGTTCTCAGTCATCATCATTGTTCATGCAGCCTGGGACATTTCTGGAGCTGGATGGAAACTCGATTTTTTGTCTGGTGAGGAATGCCACAAATTTGGAAAACAAGATCTGCCAGAACAGAATGATTCATCTCAAACTCAAAAAACAACCCCCAATATTTTGTGGGGGAGGTGTTGTGTTGCTTGTGGTTTTTCCATAAAGTCAAAAACTTCCCTGGAAATTCTGAGGAAAAAATATTATCTAACAGTTCTAGCTGAAATGCTAGGGGGTCATATCATTTGCAATCAGGGACAATCAGCTTCTCTTTGGTTTCTCTTGAACTAATTTAGTTTCTCCTGAACTAAATTAAAAAAAAAAAAAAAACAACCATGAACAAGCCCCCAACCCAATTCTTTTGTTTCAGGTAATTTGAAACGGTTCATTACAATAAAATGGGAAAATATTATAGTGTGAAATTTAAAAATTGTAACAAGAAGTTGTTTCAAAATAAAAAATCAGATTTCTTTTCCATTTCCCTGCTCTCCATGGCCTTCCATAAAAATCATCATGCTTATATGAATTATCCAATGGAAAAATATTCTGGCAGAAAATTCTGATCACCTCTATTGATTTCTCCATACAGTAATCTATCCCCTATCTGAGCGCCAGGCTGACCTTACTGCAGTGTGTCCAGGCACCCACAGTAACTAAATCACAATTGTGTGTCTCACTTGTGGGAGAAAATTAAACCTATTGAGCCCAATTTTCTTAGGAATTTTAATTTCTATGCCAGCTCCTGCTACAATGATTGGTTAAACCCCACTCCTTTTGTCACAGACTGGACTATCTCTTTCTCATACCTGCTCATTTCACAGTCCTATCAAAGCAAACTGCAGTCCCTTTCCAGGTTTCATAACAGCTTGACAGCAAGTAATGCAAACTGTGAATGGATGTGTGAACCTCCTTCTAGTATCAAGTAGCAGTGGGTGTTTTATTTTGATTCAGCTGTCATGAGTCATACCACATGCCTAGTGCATAAAAGCATATTATATAGTTTCATTCACTGTGGATCTCTTCTGGCATCATTTGTGTTATCCACTGGTTGTTTGCTAACTCCAACATCTAGTCAAAGCAGCTCTGTTTACCCATAGAGTTCAAGTAGTGATGCTGAGGATGAAAATCTTGCTATACCATGATGTAAATGCTAAAAATATAATGGTATCTTTACTTGCAGGATATTATTAACCCATTGGAAGGCCCTAAGTGTTGTCCAGATAGTTCTAGATAGCATGTATTCCATGGTAAACAGCAGAGAAAATGTTGGAGCTCAAGCTATGTAGATGCTTCTTAGTTTCTGTCTGTCTTAGGTAGTTATTTTCTTTAACCCCCCACTTAAGGAATCTGATTCCCTCTATGATGACAAGGTATTAGAAGTAGAGCAAGGGAAAACATTTGCAGTAAATGAACCATTATCCAAAAAAGGACATTTCAGCCAAGTTTTCACAAATTCATCTCATGTTCACAGAAACGTTTCAATCAAATGGAAACTTTTTCAGAGTTGCCAGCGAACTGAAAAAATCCATTATTTGCCAATCTCTAATCAGAAGAGAGCCTGAGAGAAGCTGATTGTCTCTGATTGCAAATGATGTGACCTCCTAGCATTTCAGCGAGAACTGTTAGATAACATTTTTTCCTCAGAATTTCCAGGGAAATTTTTGACTTTATGGAAAAACCACAACTGGTACAACACCTCCCCCACAAAATATTTCAGCCAAGAACTGAAGCAGTTTGACTGGGCAATCCTGCTGCAGTGTCTTATGTTCCCATTCTCTACTATAGGCCTGATTACTTGTCCCATGACACACTTTTGTTTCCTCCGTGACGAGAGGAGGTGGTACCTCATTGGAGTCATAAGCCATGGTGATAATGGGAGATGTCATCCAACCAGAGAACTTAGTACACAGACAATGGGGACATGAGGCACCCTAATGCTATTCCTGTAAGGCACTATTCAGAATCAAAGTATTACCATTTTCAGCCAAAACTTTTGGTTTTCCATCAAAAACTGAAAAAATTTCAGTCCTTCAGTTTTCAGTGAAAAAAAAAATCCTACACGTTTCTGCAAAAAGCAGACACTTCTGGGGGGGGGGGTTGACTGTTTAGCTGAAACCTCTATCCAAAAGCAATGCTGACAGAAAAATTTTCAGCCAGCCCTAATTTTGGCTTTGACAGGCATACAGAATGGCCTGCATGGAAACAGCCATTCAAGGGGAGATGGAGCTGAGCCCTCCAAAACTCAGCTCACGTGTGCCACTACTTGCTCACAAACGGAAGGATGATCAATGCCTTCTCTTCTCTCTGGCCCCCATCTCTCCAACATGCCTTGAAATAAAAGACTCCCACTAATTTTTTGGGGGAGGGGGTGATGGATAATCTGGACAACGTGTATATCACTGTAATTGATGTCAAACTTTCAGCCTGACATGCTTTATAAACCCCAGGTAGCTTTGATCTCCTCGCCTTTGCCCATAAATGTGAGGATTACAAAAACATTCTCAAAACACCACCCAAAAAATGTCTTTCACTGAGGTACTTTGCTACAACAGATAAGGGTAAGAAGTGCAGAAACCCTGGATATTAAGCAACTAGGCTTTGCAGTAAGTTGGAGCGAAGCGACTAAGGGATTTTGGATGCTAATGTTCTCCCCTGTCAGTATTTCACAATATTGTTTACATCCCAGAGATGTGGATAAAGGTAGCTGTCACTCCTGGCACCACCGTACCCCCACGGAGATTACAGCGAACTGTGGCTGACATTGGCCAAGTTTCCTTTGACTGACAGCATGGTGTGGCATGGTTACTGTCAGGGGCACATAAGGGGGAGGGTGGCGAAGTATTTTTAGCCGAGGGGGCCACGTGACCCTCCGGCCTTCACAAATGGCGGTTCGCTTAGGGGTTGATCCTGCCAATAGGCACATGCACATTGAGGTCATACAGGAGGATGTCTAGTGGTTAGGGCTCTGCGTAGGGACTCAGGCGTCAGGACACGGGTGGTTGCATGCTCTGCTACAGACGTCTTGTGTGACCTCAGGCAAGTTACTTAGGCCCAGATCCTCAAAGGTAGGGGAAGGGAAGAGCCTAAATATCTTGGAGGAGCTCTGAGCGGCTCCAATTTCCCATCCGCAGAATGGGAATAAAAACTTTTCCTGATTTCCCTGGAGTAAATACATCAAAGACTGAAAGGCACTTGGCAGCTACGGGACTGGGGGCCACATCATCAGGGCCTGAGAGCTATTCTGCACTATAGTATCAGCCTGATGCCTTTAAAGGCACTGTTCAGGTGAGGAAAATGAAGCACAGTTTGCAGGACAGGGGCCTCAGTCTTGTGTCCACAGGGATGTGGAAAGGCTACACAAGAAACGAGAACCAGCAAGAGGGGACGGGTGGAGCTATCTAGGAGACTTGGATTTTCCGTTCCCATTGATTTCTAGTGGGAACTGTGCATCCAAATCCCATAGGGAACTTGGAAAATGCATCTATAGGGAGATCTTTGAGGGCATCTCAGGGTGGGGAGGATTCTGGCGTTTTCGTACAAAAAAAACAGGAGTTGTGTGGCACTTGAAGACTGACAGATTTATTTTTCTCATGAGCTTTCATGGGAGAAAATCCCACTTCATCAGATGCACTTTGTAGCTTCCCTCTAAGGCTCTCACCCCTTTCTTATAAACCTCCCAAGTGCAGGTGTGTCACCTTGTCCCCATTTTACACGGCAGGAAACGGAGGTATGGCGAGATTAAGGAATTTGCCCAAAGTTTCTCAGGAACTCTGTGGCCCAGCTGGGAACTTCACCCAGATCTCCCAACTCCCAGGCTGGGGCTTAGCCATAAGACATCACATCTGCACCTTTAAAACAAAGATTTAAAGCAATCCAATTGCTCAATTTGAGGAGGGGGCAAGGGCCTCATCCAAAGCCTAGTCAATGGAAGTCTTTCTGTCCATGTCAACAGCTTTCTGGAGGGGCCCGCAGCTGGTGAACCGTACTGTCATATCGTGATGTTCACAATGTTTGTCTGAGACCTTTTCCATTTCCAGCTCTGTAGGTGTTACTTGCACTTTGCTGGCCTAACAACTTCAGAAAAGGTTCCAGTACGACCCTTTTCTAAAGGGGAATGGACACCTAGATGCCACGCTCAGGAAGATCCAGTAGGGGGAAAAAAGAGAGATTGAAAAATGGATGGGAACTTATATGATTAACAAAAATTTCTGGCATAATTAATAACGAACATTTGGGAAGGGATATTGAGCCACATGACTAACAGTGGGGTTCTTACACCTTCCTCTTAAGGATCGGGTGCTGTCCATTGTCAGAGGTGGGACCCTGTCCAGATGGACCTGGGGACTGACCCAGGCTGGCAATGGCTATGTCTGAAGGTTGGCATTCTGGATTGCCTGCAAGTTTCAAGCTCGGTGCACCCAGAACTGAGCATTGAAAGAGCGCCAGGACCCCCACTCAGAAACTTAGCACAGACACTGAGTGGTGCACTGGGAAAGGGCTGGGGTCAGGGGTGCATGGTCTTTTATAGTCCATGACAACATTCTCATGAAGCCAGCTTCAAGTCATTTTTAATGTGCTCATGAGTGCAGGGGAATGGACTTGATGACCTCTCATGGTCCTTTCCAGTTTCTACGATTCTACGTAAATCAGGTGCACCTCAGAGATGTGAGAATGGGAACCCTGGAGAATGAAGGCTTACACTTAGCTCCAAAACAACGGCAGTAACAAGACCCCAACACTGCCTTGCCTTGGCCACGGTTCAGTCTCCTCTCTTGATCTCTGCCCAGAGTGCCAGCAAAGCTCCCCAACTGGCTGGGGAATAGGGCATGTTTGTACTGTGAGCAATTCTCCAGTAAGAGCATTAAACTCATTCCAGCAATTTTAAAGCAGAGGGAACCTTGTGACCATCTGGTCTGACTGCTGATGATTTCATATATGGTACTTGTATAGTTGCTGAAGGCAATGGTGTAGTAATTGAAAAGCAATGTCTGTAGTTTATCCCACGACACACTGCCCCAAAGTCCTTTATAATTTAATTTTACAGGAAGATTTTGTTTCACCCTCCCTGGAAAACCCAGAATCGTTCAGAGAGGAAGAGAGGTTTTTTTTTCCCCAGGTTGAAATAGCCGGTGAGGCAAAATAATCTAATAGCTATTTCTGCTCCTTTACCCTTCATGTTTTAGGTTGGCTTTCATGGGCCAGTAGAGCCAAGGGGCATCTGAAGACTCAGATATTCATGGCCTCAAATGGCTTCACTGGAAGAACCAAGGACGGAAGAAGGATGCAGGCACAGACAGATCAGATGGTAATAAGTGCAGTATGTGGTACCTAGCTGGTCCCTGTTACTCTAATATCTCAGCATCTTACAATACGGTGGAGGGAAGTGCTTCTCTCTCCAGTGTATAGATGGCCATACTCAATGACTTGCTAAAAACCATACAGGAAATGTGTAGCAGAGCAGAGAATTGAATCCAGGTCCCTGAAGCCCCAGCCTGGTGTCCTATCCCTTGGATTTCCCTTTGCATGCAACATACATGTCCTGATTAAAAAGACAGGCTACAGGAATTAGATACCCCTACTGTTATGAGTGTCAAAACTGTGCTTGGTGCTTTCCAGACATGTATGTAGAGATGGCCTTTGCCTGAAGGAGCTAACAGTCTTCCATCCAAGGCCCCAGCCACTTCTACCAGGATGGAGTCCAGTTCTCGACGTGTTGTATCCCACCATGCCAGCAACAGGCACTCTGGGAGGCCACACAGTAGCATGCAAGATGTGGAGGTTGGGAAGTGTCTTATTTCTTATTTCTTCTCCTTCCCCCCATTGTAGTGGGATAGAGCTGGGGCCTTCTTACGGATCAGGGTACAGGAGCAAGGCTGGCAGAATAGGGCCTTTCAGCCACCGTGAGAAACTGAGGAATCAACAACGTGCTAGCGCCTATTTCAGTGTCTGAAAAGCTCAGCCAGCTGGAGGCAGATGCTAAGAAAATGAAAGCACAGCTCTGGCTGTCCTTTGCACCTGGCTGGTCCCTTACCACCAGCTTTAAAGAAGCCTTCCCTTCTGGTGCCACTTACGTCTTCCTCTCAAGAAGTGGAGTGAATCTTAATAGGAAATCCATAAGAGGTTTACTCTTCAGACGCCTGCGTCGCTGCCCTGGATCTTGGACGCCTGCCAGAGCAGAGCCAAGGATAACAAACCAGCTTTCGTTCAAGTATTCTGAGCCAATTAAAAAAGACAAATTAGGGCAGCCTTATCTTTTCCTCCTCCTCCCCCTTCCCACCCGAGAGACAGTTCTCGGAGGAATGTTTCTCCTCTTGGACTGCTGCACCTCGCTGAACTCTTCAAGGTCTGTGATGGATGAAGGCTCTCGTGTCCATTACATTTCCGATGGCCACAGGGAGTTGAAGTAAAAGGGAGGGGTAAAGAAGAGCTTTCATGTAAAAATCAAGGCGATATGATTGTATGACAAAACAACTCGGCCAACCCTCCCAAACCCAACCCTGAGATCTTTGTAGCCTCCTTCTTTCCAGCATGAAACAATTAGAGGAAAAGTCACTCAAGTATTTTCCTCTCTGTTTTTCACATCTGTCAGTTGCTACCTTTCCCGTGTGTTGCAAACAGGAGCTGCATCACGGCACAGATAGACCAAGAGGAGTTTGAATACATGGCAGGGCATGGAAAGTAAAGGCATCTATGGCAACCAGGCTATTTGCAGGAAGTTCTGGCTTATTAAAGATAATACTGCACTGTCCTGAGTCAAATAAGAGGCTGCATTGCTAGGCATTTGTGCATGGCGATTCTCTAGGCAAAATGAATAGTGAGTCTAAAAGTGGTGCAATCAAGCAGCAAAATTTTGAGGCTGATTTTGACTCAAGTCACCAGACTGAGGCTCTCGAATTTTGGTTCAGGTGGCAAAAATTTGCATTTATACAGCACTGTTCAACCATGGAAGAGTTAAGTAACTTGCCTAAGTTTAGAAAACAAAGAGTGCAAAAGCTCAAAACACATCCCACTAGGCCTAAATCCCAGTGCCTAGCTCCAGACACCAGAACTACACCATTTACACTGCCATTGTGTAGACAGGTGTTATCTCATTGGGCCTCACCTTCGCTGAGATTCAAAAAAATAACTCAGACCCAGCTTCTTTAAAATAATGTTCCCCCTTTCTGGGGTCTAACTTTTAAAACACCATCCAGCTACCAAAAAGCCTGTGTTGCACAGCCCTCCTTCTAGGGACTGTGGTTCAAATCCCAACTTTCCTGGCCTGCAGACTCTTCTCCCCTTAAATTCAAGGATTGTTTGGCCCTCCTTCGTGGGGACCATGCATGCCTAGTCTGGGCTTCTTTGCCTGGTAGATTCAGCCCACCCTAGGGTCAGGGGTTTCACAGCCTTCCTTCCTGGGACTATATCTTCTGCTTCCAGCCCTGGACACCCCAACCTGTAGCTCACCCCTCAGCTTTAACTCCTTCTTCTTGGACTGTGGCTTGCTAATTCATAACTCACCCCTCAGGTTGAGGGGCTGCATGATCCTCCTTCCTACGGCTATACGCTGGGGGCCTTCTTTTCCGGGCTGGCCTTTTGAGTGAGCCATGTGCACAGTCACCCTTAAGCCTTCCCAGATGAATCGAACACCAAACTCCTGCTTGCACTGCCTGGAAAAAAGAGAGATGCCTCTTCCACATACACTCTACAAGGCTCCTGGGTGCAGGCTCCTAAAAGAGGCATATAACTTGAGTTCTTCTCATGCCATTCCCTTCCCAGACACTAAATATTCCCTGGAACCGTCTTACGCTCATCTGGTGACAGCTCTTTACTCATTCTGGATACTAGGACTGGGACACCTGGCCTCCCACACTATTTCACACTCCCCTACTCAGACTGTGCTTTTCTGTGTGTGTGTAAGATAGACACTCTCCTCCGCAAGTCTTTGAGAACTCAGAGTGTCCTCTCTCCTTCATACTTTGCCTGGTCATCGTTTCACTATTGGTCTAGTAAGGAGCCGTTTCCCATTAGAGCGTGTCCTCCTGGAATGAAATGAAGAGCTTCTCTATGATACGTGCCCCTTGGAGGACAAACAAATGCAGCAGGGAGGTAGCCAGTGGCTTTTGTCCACCATTCGGCTAATGGTAAACGCTGTGTAGTGACAACTGATGCTGAGCTGGAATGAATGGACACAACGGCCCTGCAAGCTGGCTGGTTTGGGGACTTGCCTGTGCTCCGGGGCTTCAGGAGAGGAAATAAGAGCAGAGGGCTGCAGCCAGGCCCATTTGAAGTTGAAAGGCGCGGTCCGGAGCTACACCGATTTGCGTCAGTTGGGCTAATGGGAGTTAACCGCTTTTTGGCCTTGTGCAGAATATAGAGGCTGATCTATATAAATGTACTGAGGCAAATTCACCACTGCCCTGGCCCTGGGTCTAAATATTTGTGCCTGATCAGAGTGAGTGTCAGATGCCATCAAGCCAAATTTGGGGTGGGGGGAGAGGGGAAAGAGGCTTCACCACCCACTTTGCACAACTCTCCATAACTCCCCACGGTGCCAGGCAGTCAAAAGGCAGCTTGATTCACACTTTGGTTGGGACCACACCTGCCAATCAGGAACCCTCCAGTGTCCGCAATGAAGGAGGTGGCAGATCGGTTTTTTCCCAAGGGTGGTGCTGTGGAGCCCAAACAGCCCCAGGATGAGAAAGCCTCCATGGTTATAAATACATTTAGCTGCTTTCAGCCGCAGCTTCCAAAGCACCTCACAGTCCATTCCCTTTTCCCTTAGGAGCGACTGAGACACAGCTCTGTGATCAAGCCAGGAGTTGAATGCAGATTTCCTGAGCCCCAAACCAGTGCTCTATCTGCTAGGCCACACTACCTCCTTTATTTCTGTCTCACTCATTAGCACCCTAAGCACTATACACATAAGGACACCTCACAGCAGCTTGTGACACTGGCTGGATTAGGGCGAGCATTTATGATTGTATTTAATATCAATATATGGAAATTGCAGTAATCCCTTAGAGATACGGCATGTCAGGTCCTGATAGAGAGCTTATAATTTGCTAAGAATGATTAGGTTGTTTATGTCATATCTGTGTTGGAAGCTAGGGGCAGGTTTGATACCTCGGTATTTGGACTTGTGCTGGGGCCACACCCCAGAGTGAATGACTGCAACCATAGCCAGTTTAATGGCCCATTAAGAAAACTCACAGGTACAATAGGTACAGGGAGAGACCTGATGAGTCACCGGGACTTGCTCATATGACTCTGGACTCCAACTTATTGCCTGTAAATTTCCATGGGCATCATGGCAAAGGCCAAGGGACATAAAAGGAGTTGTACTGCCTCCATTTTGTCTTTAGTCTTTAGCCATCATTTACTCCCGGGTTTAATTCCTCTACAACTAAAGCTGTTAAAGGGAAAGACTGAGACCCATCCAGACAGTGGACGTACACCAGAGGAACTATACAAGCCTGCAGCCTCCAAATTCTACCAAGGACTTGATGTACCTGGATTCTTAAATCATTTGTATGTATGTGATTGCGGTAATCCTTTAATAGTTCTCTTAGGGTATGTCTACACTTAATTTAGTTCAAATTAATGAGGATTAATTCAACTTAAATTAACACATGGCTACACTGGCTTTCATTAATTCGAACTAAGGAACTCCTTAGTTCAAAATAATGAAAGCTTACTTCAAAGTTATAAAACCTTGCTTGACTTCGAAGTAAGGATTAATTTGAATTAACCATTAGTTCAAATTAACGCTTTTTGACCTTCTTCCTCCCAGGGTGCCTTCCTCTTTCTATATATTGGGTGGGGGCCTTTTGGGGGCCATCTTGCCGCACCTCCAATGGTGCCCCTTTCCTAGATCGAACTAGCAAATCCTGTCCATGGACATTCTAGTTTGAATTGGTTTTCCTAGTGGGGCCATGTTAGTTCAAATAACTTAATTCGAGCCAGTCATTATTAGTTCAAATTAATTACTTTGAATAAGTTAATTCGAACTAACCTAAGTATAGACATAGCGTTATAGTTTGTTTCTTTTCTTTTATATTAAGCCTTTAGTTTTAGTTACTAAAGGATTGGCTGGCAGCAGGGTATTTGGGGTAAGAACCAGACTTGCATTGCTCTGGTAATGTGACTGATCTATTTGGGTCAGGAGAACCCTTTTGGTAAAGAGCATGGCATTTAAAGCAGGGGTCTCAAACTCAAATCACCCTGAGGGCCGCATGAGGACTAATAGAGGGCTGCATGAGGACTAGTATTTTAGCCCGAGGGCCGCACCACCGAAACCTTTTCATACAATGATATAGCAAATATTGGTAACAAAAATGTCATTGTGGGCCACAGGAAATAGCGGCGTGTTTGAGACCCCTGGTTTAAAGCAACTTATCTCTTTACTAGACCCAGTGTCTGATTGGGAGCCAGAGGCTGAAATGCAGTAAAGGGGGCCGTTTATATTTTGTTTTGATTGCTTGATGACTAGTGTGGGGAATCAGAAGCATTGTTTGTAGCTGACTTCATTAATATCACCCACCAGAGCAGGAAGAATTTGCTCTCCTTTTTGCAGGCTGTCCTGATCTTGGCATTTTCAAGTGGCTACCCTAAGCACAGATGGATCACAGAGCAATATCCCAAAGAGCATGGGTGGGATTTTCAAAGGCACCTAAGAGTCATAAAAGCACCAGACACATGAACTTTTGGTCCATCCATTTCTCCTAAACTGCTTAGGCCCTTTTTGACACATCCAGCGGTGACATTCTGGGGCGCAGTGGGTGGGGCCGTGTCATGTCTGCCCTCTAATCTAGATGGCTTTGCAAGGTAATGCCTTGGAGTCCACACGGAAGAGAGAACAAAGGGTCCACAAACATTTTTGTGGATGTCTCCCATCCCATTCACATGAGCAGGGCATCCCTGGGGCAACCCCGTGGAAAAGGAACTGCAGGAACAGGGCACATGAATTAGCATCGTCTTTGATGCCATTTAACAATGGGAAAGAAAGATGAGTCGTTCCCTCGTCACCAACAAGCTGTCTGCTGACCAACAAGTGCTCTGGGAATCAGGGCCTCTGACATAGACAAAGGAGGAGTGAGGGGAACAGAAAGCAACATCTGACTGGGTCTATCCCATGCAGTCAGCCTGAGAAGTCTAATCATTGCTGTTATTTACCATTTGTATTGGCGTAGGAGCTCCAGGCATGGACCAGCACCATGTGATTTTGGCTGACTGGTTGGGCTGGGTTTGCTTTTTCTCTGTTCCTTATTGATTTGGGAGGAGGTCTGGAGTTGATTTGCTCTCCTGGAAAAAGGCAGAGTAACAAGATTTTGAGTGGTGGAGAGGGCCACTAGATTGACAGCACTTGTGGCTCAGGGCCTCTATTCATCCAGAGAACAGGTACCTCTTGGACAAGAACAGTGCAAGCTTCCCCCCTTGCTGCACCTCATTCCTGAGCAGGATGGGGGCATCCACTGAAGTTTTCCACTATTCCCACCCCTGGAGACTGTCTAATGAGTCTGCCACAGGTGGGACCCATGAGTATCAACTGCAAGGGTGGCTTTCATATATACTAAGACCCAGACGAAAATCATGAGTGACGAGAGCACTGAACTCTGTTGGGTGCCCACTGGCCTACTGGGTGACCACTTCACTGCTGTCTGCCTCAGCTTCCCCATCTGTAAAATAGAGATACTGCTCTCTGGTGGAAAAAAGCTACATATTATTATTATTAATCTTTCACTGAATAGTGGTGGAATGGAAATAGCTTTCAACTCCTATTATTCTTGGCTGGAATCTGTGTACTGACTTAGAGGTAAAAGTCGCCATAGTCCAATCTCCTTAGCTAGCCAATCCACTGTGGTAATCTTTGTGTAGGTTCTGAGATTGAGGTTATCTGGGGAAGAAAGCGGTCAGGAGCAGAGCAAATATCCACCTAAAGCACAGGTGAGAATATGCCTTTATGGGAAAGTCCTGTGGCAACCAATAAGGTTCTCTAGAACTTGCTTGATAGGGCTTCATTCTCTCCTGATGTCAGTATAAACCAGGAGCAGCTCCTCTGAGCTCCATGTTACAGCGATGTAAGAGCTTGGCCAAGCCTTATCAATCAATCAATCAATCAATCAATCATAGGGCTGGAAGGGACCTCATGAGATCATCGAGTCCAACCCCCTACAGAGTATTGAGTACACTGCAGAGGTCTACAGACGCTCCACTAATGCTGTCAAAGGAGCCCATTCTGTATTAAAATCCTTAAAAAGCCCTGTATTTGCAGCGGTTCTTGAATTGACAGTGGCAGAAACCAGAACCTTCCAGTTCTGTTGTGCACCACAAAGCCGAGAAAGTCTCATGCCCTTGAAAATGTAGTGTTTGAAAGGAAAGTTTAGTCTGAAATTCCACTCCTGTGACTCCTCTGCACGTTGTCCTGGCCTTGGAGCCAGGGAGTGTATGTGGGCTGGTCCCGGCAAAAGGAACAGTGGGAGAGAAAGCAGGGAAGAAAAAAGAAACGAGAAGGGGGAGAGGGAAAGATGAGGGATAAACATATCCCAGCTGACTCAAGTCAAGGCAGGAGAGACTGGAAAATGCACTCAGAAGGACTGAATGAAGGAATGGACTTTCTTTAATAAATCATTTAGCATCCCGAATCATTATTACAGGGAATAGTAATGTTATTGCTGTTATATTCGTGTCCAGGCGCCCCAATTCCGACAGGTCCTCAGTGTGCCAGGTGCTGTGCAGACACAGAGAAAGAGATGCTTTCTTCACAAACAAGTACAGTCTAAATGAACAAGACAGACAAAGAAACTGTTTCTCACCCCATTTCACTTATAGGAAAGTAAAGTGCAGAAAGAATAATGACCTGATGTGAAAATGTAATCCAAGCTTGCTTGGTGGACTGCTCTGTCCCCTTGTAGTGGCACCTATCTCAGCCAGAGATCGATGACTCGTCTGCAGCTTTAGCTATGAAGTCTGGCCTTTCTGTCACAGAGCGGTAACTCACTGACTAAGCTTCAGACATCCCAGCTTCCAGCCCCACCTGGCGCTGACTGGGGTCTGCTGGAATTACACAAAGGCCACAACTTCCAGGTATGTCAGTAGGAGCTTTCTGAATATTAGACCAGCTGCAACTTGCCCAAAATCATGAAGGAAGTGTATGGCACTGCTGGGCACTGAGTCTGGGTTACCTGGCCTTTAGTCTAGTGCTCATCCACAAGGCCACCTTTCCAATATAACAAGTGCCCCTGTCAGTCAAAGACCTCACATGCTAACTGAGTCTCACCATACCCCTGTGAAGGAGGAAAGTACTAGACCCATTTCACAGACTGGAGATGGAGGTCTATTTACAGATGTGTCATGGAGGGGTGTCGCTGGCACCTGGCACAGGCGGCAGAGCCCAGGCCCAAGCCCAGGCCCCAGGTCTTTCTCTGAGGCAACAATGCTCCTGGGATCATGTATAGGAATTGAGTTGTACTTTTTAAATAAAGTATGAGTCCTTGTCTGGCACTGACCATGTTCTGTGTTTTTGAAGTTGCCAGAAGCCAACAAGAGCCACACAGTGTGTATATGTGGCTAAGCCTTGCATACTATGTATATTTAATACACTCAGTTATTTGAGTCTTGCTTTAAAAAACAAAAGACACCAGAAGAATGAAGTGACTTACAATTTTATTACAAATGCACAGTGGAGCTGAGAAAAGGACCAATAATTGATACTCTCAGCCCCCTGATTTAACTCTGAGGGAATTGACCCGACACTCGTTGGGTATGTCTACACTGGAGGCTCTACTAAGTTGACTTAACAAGGTCAACTTAAAAGTCAGCCTCGTTAAGCCAACTTAGAATATCCACATTCAAAACTCCTGTAGACTGTCCACATTCACACTGGGAGGTGCTAGGTCGACTTAATGCTTAAGTCGACTTAATTAAGTTGACCTAAGGTCTACTCCCATCTACATTGACTTAAGTTGACTTAATAAGGTCAACTTAAGCATTAAGTCAACTTTAAAAGGTGGTGTTATTAAGGTGACTTAAGGAAGTGCTTAAGTTGACTTAATAAAAGCCCAATGGGGACAGGAAGTTCCTTAGGTTGACTTAAGGAAGGTTAAATCAATCTTAGCCTCCAGTGTAGACATACCCATTTAGCTTCTGTAGACTTTCATGTGCATGATCAGGGTCTGGAAAATAGCATCTCCTTTGGCGTACACAAAGCAGATTGCAAACACATCTGGTTGTGTAAATGCAGGACTCGAGTCTCATTCTGAAAGCTAGGAGATTCCCCCATTAGGAACTCCTTGGTGCCCTGCTGCAGGAGACAGAGTCCTTCTTGTTTTATAAACAGTGTCTGGGGACATGATTTCATTTTATTGCAGCAGACTCTTTCCATGATTGGAGGGGGCAGATCAAACTGTCGTGTGCTAAATGGAACTAAAGAAAGAGAGTCAGGTTTCAGGAGGAACATACGATGGTGTGACACAAAAGGCTTTAGATATAATCTGATGGCCATGCCCATGCTGCCGCTAGATAAACACAGGCTGCTTGGGATGTAATGCGGTCCTCCATGCATAAATCAATCACTTTCCACTGCCTACCACATCACTTATTGCTCTTGGAGGATAGATTTGTGTCTTCCAATGGGTTTTAAATAATTATATTTTCCAGGTGCCAGCAAGGGGTGGAGGGTGTATGGAGGGGAAGGAAGACTCTGCCCTGATGAGCTTCCTACACTGAACCAAAACCTCCTTCAATGTGACTGTGAGATGCACTTAATGAAACCAATGATATTGTAGGTCTGCCTGCAGCAATAAAAACATAATGATACATTTCCTGGCTCAGAATGCATTTCTTTGCTTCTGGCAAAAAAACTAAAAAAAACCAAACAAACAAAAAACCCAAAAAACAACAACAACAACAACTCGTATGTCTTTGTTTCCCTGCTCTTCTAAGTTGTTAGAGGTTCACTAAAGTATAAAACAATCCTGTTCTCCTTCCTTCAGAGCAATTCACAGACAATCACCTCTTCAAAGCAAGTGGGCATAGCTCGCATGATCAATGTTCTGAGATTGCAGGAGGCTAGACTTCTGCTCTGCCTGCGAGCTCCAGTGTTTCTTTTAGTGTTACTATTTAAAGAATATCTTCCATTCATTTTTTCATGCTGAGGGAAGGCCAGCTAGAGTTACCGTCTTTCAGGTAGGCAAAAATAAAGGGTCTTGGCCTTCCTGTAACCTCTTCTGTGCCATACCACACACACTTTTCATAGATCCAGATAGGTCAAGGCCAGAAGGGATCATTAAACCATTTAATCTGATCTTCTGACAGGCAATTAAATGTCAGTTACTACAGCAATGAGCTCCTAGCATAACTTGTGTTTGCCTAAAGCAAATCTTCCCAGAAGAAAGTCAGTTGTGACTTCATAGATTCATCGTTTGCAAGATCAAAAGGGATTACTGAGGTCACCTAGTTTGACCTCCTGTATAGCACAGGTCACAGAACTCCCCTGAAATAATTCCTGGAGCAGATCCTTTAGAAAATCATCCAGTCTTGATTTAAAAATGGTCAGTGATGGAGAATGCACCATGAGCCTTGTTAAGTTGTTCCAGTGGTTAATTACTCTCCCTGTTAAAAATATCCACCTTTCCAATCTGAACTGGTCCACCATCACAGTCCAGCCATTGAGTAATGTTATCCCTTTCTCTGCTAGCTCGAAGAGCCAGTTAATAAATAATAATCCAGTCACTCCTTAATTTCTGTGTTTTGGTAAAATAAACAGATTAAACTCTTTGAGTCTGTCTCTCTAAGGCAGCGTTTCTCAACCATTGTGTTGGGACACATTACGGTGTCACCACACCGTGGTGAGCATGTCACAGAGAGCTGCAGAAATGACTGGATTCAGCCTGGAGGGGGTGGGCTGGTGTGTCCAGTAGGGTTGCAATGTGCCGCCAAGTGTGTCGCAACCTGCAAAAGGTTGAGAACCACTGCTCTGAGGCATGTTTTCTAATCCTTTTAACCCTCTCATGGCTCTTTTCTGGCCCCTCCCCAATTTATCAATGTCCTTGAACTGTGAGCACCAGAACTGGACATGCTATTCCAGCACCAGTCGCACCGGTGCCAAATTCTGCGGTGAAAGACCCTCTCTACTCCTACTTAAGAATCTCCTGTTTGATGCATCCCAAGATTACATTAGTTTGTTTGGCCACCATGTCACACTGAGGATTTACATTCAGCTGAAGATATCAAGAGATAGGGAATCCACCACATCTCTGAGCCGTTTGTCCCAGTGGCTAATTACTGTCACTTTAAATTGATGCCTAGTTATTCGTAATTTAAATATGACTGAATTAAGCTTCCAAGCATTGGTTCTTATAAGGGACATTGCTGGCGCCTGGCACAGGGCATATGTGCCCGAATAGCTGGCATGCCCCCTGCCTCCCCCAACCCCGTCCCTGGCCAGGTATCTGGGGCTGGACAAGCCACAGTGGCGCCTGCTTCTCCCAGCCTGGGGTCTGGGCTGGGCTGCCCGTGGCAGCCACTGCCTTGCCCAGCCCCAGCTGGGAATTGGGGGCCAGGAAGGTAGCGGCAGGAGCCCGGGGCCCCAACTTCGGATTGAGGCAAAGGGCCCAGCTCTTTTCAGAGGACAAAAATGCTTCTGGTTCTTATTCTGCCTTTCTCTGCTATAGTAGACAGACTTTTAGTTTCTGATATTTTCTCCCTATGAGGAGACTTATTAACTGTAATTTGGTCATCTCTCAGCCATTTTGATAAATTAATTTGGCTGAGCTCTTTAAGTCTCTCACTGAAAAACATTTTCTTAAGACTATATTCATGTTTGTGGCTCTTTTCTGCACCTTCTCCAACTTCTTAATGTCCTTTTTAAAATGTGGATCCAGACCTGTCCTCAGTACTTCAGTATTGGGCTCCCTCCTGCCATATACAGAGGTAACATCATCTCCCCACTCAATGTCCTTCCAACTCACAACTGAATTTTGAGAAAATGTTTGCAGCTGACATGCTTTACAGAAACATGGCACACTAATGGAGGCACTCGTGGGTCTGAAATGCCCACCAACCTATCCAACATAGTGAAAGTTGGTTGGAAAATAGTGTATTTCCATGAAAAGTTTCTAAAGAAATGAAATTTTGTCAGGGATTTCCCCACCCCCATCCCCAAATTTTTCACTGAATTTTTTCCTTAATCGAAAGAAAGAAAGAAAGAAAGAAAGAAAGAAAGAAAGAAAGAAAGAAAGAAAGAAAGAAAGAAAGAAAAAGCACAGCATTTTTAAAAAAAATCAAAAAACTTCTTCTCTTCCTCCCACCAAAATATCTGGTTTTAGTTGTTTTGTTTTTGAAAACTGAACTTTTTTTTTCCTCAATTTTTTTACTGTGGAAAAATTTTAAAAAGGTAATTTTCATCAAAAATATTTTCAAACGCAAAACACTGACCTGATCCATACATGGAATGCTAGGAAGAACAGAAGACAGGCTGCTATCATAGGGCCCCAGACTCCAAAACTTTCATGGACTGAGTTATGGACCTGATCTAACTCCCACAAGTGAGTTTTTCCATTGACGTTATTGGGCCCTGGAGCTGGCTCTGAAACCCTGGGTCCAAACAGACCTGCTCTTTGTAAAATACGTAACATGGTCCAGATCTTGTCCCTACAGCTTCATTCCTAGCTTCTGTTCACCACCTATCATACAGCACGCTCCATTCAAATGGTTATTTTTTGTTTTGCTTAGTACTAAAACAGTTTCTCTCTGTCCTGTTCCCCACCATCAAGATAAATCATTTGTCCTTTAGTGAGTCAGATAACTGGCTTTCACAAGATCACAACCACGGGTTGTTCTCTGGTGGAATCTAGCACCTCAGTAAAACAGATGACAAATAAGCTGTGTTTCCTTGCCTCAAAAAAAATTCTCAGCTGGAAGGACAGTGACAAACTTTAAAAGTTTCCTCTTTACCACAAAATCAGACATAGGTGGTGTGATCAGGTATTCCCTGTCAACAGCAGTATCTACTTCTTCCCTTATTCTGTCAACTGGGGTCGGAGCGTCCTGCCAGCATTCGCCATCTTTGTCCGTCTGCAGCAGCTCTAAGATCCTCCTGCTTCCCCAAGCAATACGATCAATCAGCAGAAAAGAACTTTAACCTTTCCATTGCTGTAGCTGGCCTTAACTTCTCTGCTGTGATGAAACGATGGGATTTCCATGCCATGGTCAGACCAAGGTGTGGGGCAGAACTGGAAGCTCAAATTTCAAGTTATATAAGACAGCGCCCCAATGGCTGAAAGCAAAGCAAAGCCTCCAGATTCATTCAAAACTGAGTCCAATATCCCTCCACCGATCAGCAAACTGTCATACATGTGGTCTTCTAGAAAAACATCCCTTCTTGTTTTTAAAATCACCAGTGATGGAGAATCCAGCATGGGCCTTGACAGATTGCTCCGGTGATTAATTGCTCTCACTCCTTCGGACACTTATTGTAATGCAGACACAAAGCAGGTGAGTTTTCCCAAGTGACGGGTTTCCCAAAGAACATTTAGCATGGCTCTACTTGACATATAAAAACTAAAACCATGGAGAGGGAAATATTGAGCTTTATTCTGCTCTCCATTGAAGTTGCAGGGGGCAAGATCCTCAGCTAGTGCAAAAAGGTAAAGCTGTATTGAAGCCGATGAAACTATGCCACTTTCTCCCCGCTGAAGACCTAGTGCAAGGTAAAAAGTATGAATGGGCCCACTGACTGCTGAATTAAGGAGAACAGTTCAGGCTTCTGTGGACATATTCTCAATAAACAAGAAGGAAAAGAGAAAACTGGTCCAAATAAAAAATGAGAGCGGGAAATGAGAGGCAAAAGGGAAAGGGAAACATCCGATTTGTTAAGGGTTTGGTTTGCTTTTGTCTTCCTGAAGGAGGAAGAGGATGGAAAGCCATCGAAGACAGAGACAGAAGTACATTTCCTGGTCCGGCTAGAGAAGGGATCAGATAGGGTGCAGAGCGGCAGATAACAAGGGAAATGATGACTGAGAGAAAAAAAAACCAACCGTTCGCAAAGCAGACAGAATGGCAGGTTCAGCCAACGGATGGCTAAAAGTTTAAGAGGAAGCATCAAGTTCACCTTACTACGGGAGTTGTGATATGTCCAGATATTTCATACAGGTAAATATTTATGTTTATGTTTACCTCAAACATTGGCCACTAGAAACTCTTCTGGCATCTGACAAAGTGGGACTTCATCCATGAAAGCTGATGAGAAAAATGAATTTGTTAGAATTTAAAAGTGCCCCAGGACTCCTTGTTTGTTTCACTGGAGACCTGGGCTCACTCCCGTTCTCGGCACTGCTTTGTGTCCTTGGGCAGCTCACTTTACATTTGGATTGTAAATTTGGGGGGCAGGATTTTCTCTTCCTCTGTAAACTGCTAGCACAACAGGGCCCTTATCTAGGGTGGGGTTCTAGGCCCTGCTCTCATACAAATAATGAAATCTGGCTGACAACTGGGCAGGAGTTAGTTACTTTTTCTCTCCTCAATGTCCGTTTATCTCAGCTTGTCTGTCTCATCATAAGTTCAGAGAATATAGGGGGCAGAGGCTGTCTTTTTTAATATACATGTGTACAGCACCTGGCATAATGCGACACTGATCCATGATGGAGCCCTCCAGACACTTTCATAATACAAATAAATCATATGAAACAACAAAGGCTTTCCAGGCCTGGGGAAAGGTCAGTTTTGGTCTCCCACTTGTAAGTTAAATGCACCTTTCACTACGAATTGCCTCTTTCTGAGATCAGCCAAAATCAGTAGGTAGTACATCTGCTGAGATATGGGTTGTAAGGTTTTTTTGGTGAGTCTTTTGATAGAGAGTATTGAAGTGCCTCTAGTATTCAGCAAGCAAAGTCCACTCCCAACAAGTGAAATTTACCCCTGCACAGAGGACCTATACGAGGGCTAGTACTTGTTCACCAGTATGAACTCTGGTAGTCCTGGGTTCAAATTCTGAACCAGTAAGTCTGGGGTGCAGTTTTCTGAAGCCTTTTAAGTGTCCCATCCACTCATAACGTGAAGAGTTTGTTCTCTTTGGATGTTAAACCTGATGGTGTTCAGTCATAACAAAATTTGTGGCAGCTGGGGTCACATGGTGAGGTTTTCTGAATCAGTCAAACTGCAGGCTGATGTTGGGGCTACTGGGCTACCATGGAGATTAGGCTGGGGCAGACCGATATCTAGCTACATGTAATGCTGAGCCCTGGATAGATCATCAAGGGCAGGGGTAAAACTTGAGTCCACCGAGTCAAAAACATTGAGCTTCTCATGTTTGAGCTAAAAGATAGAGGTCTAACATCCACTGCTGTGGTGTCCTCATCAACCTCAATGTGAAGCCTGGACCATAATTAGTGGAGGGACTGAGCACCACACTGAGTGGATGTGATTATGTTTCTTTCCTTATTTCATAGCAGCCACACGTGTCCACTAGACAGGTGGACAGTATACAGACTAGTTTCATCTTCAAGGTATTGGTTTAAGTGAACTTGGATGTGAAGTGAAACCCAGTCATGATAGAGCAGCGCAAACTGACTCCTGAAAATGTTCATTGTAATCTATGAAAGCCCAAACAGATACTTTTTGTGTACTGGCATAAGTATGTATCTTCACCGACACTCTTACAATCGTGCATCCACGTGATGAGTCAGATTGCAACCCAAAAAACGACAAGGAGTTGTGTGGCACTTTAAGACTAACAGACTAACACGGCTATCCCTTTTCAAATTGACAGATTGCAACCGGCCACATGGCCAACTTGAAATCATTTTGGAGGCAAGGCACTTAACCATTCAGGGAGCAGAAACGATATCAGATGACTCAGACGAGCAGCTACATGTTACAAGGGACCAAGACAGAATACTCAAAGCGATGTTTGTGGCAAATGATCCGTGAGCCCCGCATAGGCTGAAATACTGTCACGGAGATTATTCTTTGGATAGTTCTGACCCATCTTAGTGTGTCTTCCCAGAGCTATATTGAGAAGCAAACAAGCCAGTTAAAAATAGCTAGGACTGTTCAAAAATAATTTGCAAGCAGAAATTTGTCCAAGAAATTGCCAGATGCAGAGAGTTAGGTCAGCTTTACTATTATTCCATTAACATTAACAGTGCCCGAGAAGGGCTCCTATCTCAAGAAAATCCTGATAAAACCTCCCCTTGCTCTTTTCCTTCCCCCACCAAATAAAAGTGAGCTGTCCTAAAGCTGGGATGCAGAAACCACTTCCAAGCCAGGCATTACATCAACATTTCAGCTGATAAGGGGATGCACAATGGAGTGTTAGACTAATAGAAAAACACAACTCGGATAAGGCAGGCTCCTGATAGCCTGGACTGATGTAAAAAAGCCATTGTCTCTCATTCTGTCAGCTGAGTCACCAAGTGATAGGGCATTCCAGCAGCAACGGGCAATTCAGGGGTCAAAAACACAGCACCCTGAGAGACGAGCAATCTAAGCAGCGACTCATAGACTTTAAAGCCAGAAAGGACCATCATGAACATCTAGTCTGAGCTCCTGCACGTCACAAGCCACAGAACCTCACCCATCCACTCCTGTGATAAGCCCCTGACATCTGGCTGAGTTACTGGCAATCTCAGATCTTGATTGAAAAACTTGAAGTTACAGGGAATCTGCTGTTTCTTCTCATTCCAACCGAGAAGAGCTCCATGACCCATGCTGCATAGGAAGGCAAAAAACACCCCCCATGGTCTCTGCCAAGTGCCAGTCTGACCTGGGGAAAAATTCATTCCTGGCACAAAATACAATGATCAGATAGACCCTGAGCATTTGGATCAGATGCTCCAGCCAGACACCGAGGGAGGAATGCTCTGTAATAACTCAGAGCCCCCCCTATCAAGTGTCCTATCTCTGGCCGTTGGAGATATTTGCTAGGAACTGTTACAGATAGACCATACTATCGTAGGCAACCTCATCATACCATCCCCTGTGTAAACTCACCAAAGTCAGTCATAAAACATGAGGCATTTCTGACCTCACTACTCCCCTAGGAGAGATCCTTGGAAAGTGGAAAACAGCTGGGCAAGTAGGTAACAACGGAGAATCATATATTCATGGGTGATGCAGGAGGCTTGGGTTCCCATTGCTACACAGGCTGTAAGAGGCTGAAGTTCTGCCCATTCAAGTTGTGAAAGGACCTTCATGCTTATCTTTTCTAAGCTCTTACACAGCACAAGCCCTAGGATTTCACCCAGACATCCTATCTCCACCTTGTCGTGCACCTGGGGGATTCCACCATGTACTATGCTGAGCACTTGTGGGATTTCCCCACAGCACTGCACATGGTGAGTTAAAGGAGCCTTCTGATGTTCCCAAAAATGTGCTCCCACATCACTCCCCTTCCGCAATCATTTTCAGATCCAGTTGAAAACTGATCTTGCTTTGCAAGCCTTCTGTGGACCTATCAATCCATCCATCGCCCTGGATGTTTCTTTCTTTCCCTTTCCTCACTACCTCTGGTCATCTAGCACCAGCATCTTCTCTGCCCAGTCTCACAATGTACCTTGGTGCCTAAAAACATTAAGAACATAATAATGGCCATTCTGGATCAGACCAATAGACCATCTAGCCCAGTATTCTGTCTTTTGACAGATGCTTCAGAGGGAAAAAACATGTCAGGGCAGTTACTGAGTCACCCAACTCCAGTTGTCCAGTCCCAGCATCTGATAGTCAGAGGCTAGAGAGCCCCAGGACATGGTGTTGCTTCCTTGACCAAATTGGCTAATTGCCACTAATGGGCCTACCCTCCATGAACTTATCTAGTTCTTTTTTCAATCCTATTATAGTTTTGGCCTTTGCTACATCCTCCATCAAGGAGTTCCACAGGTTGACTGTGCATTAAGCAAAGAAGTACTTCCTTTTGTTCATTCCATTTCATGTCATTGTGTGACCCCTAGTTCTTATGCTATATGCAAGCACCTTCTTCTCCATGGTGCTGCCATCCTGTGTTGCCACATCTCTTTTCAAATCCCCTCTGGAAATGTCTCTTTCCTTCTATGCTTGTACCTATAAATCCCTCACCTGCCACTGTCACTTAACTCTGTGTTTGGAGCTCTAGCATGGTGCACATATTAATAAATCCATCCTGTATCCACTGGATTGCTTTCCCATGAAATACAAAGCCTGCATGATCAGACTCCGACCCTAAATTTTTAGCCTTGAATTCCAAATGCCCTTAGTATAGTGGGCAAGGAGGACATCAACTTAAATCTTTACTTCTAATTTTTTCCCAGAGGTGCTCTCTGTACCACCCCTACTTCACATTCTACCAGCAAGGGCTGCTTATCCATTACAGCTGAGTTATCGTTGCACAAACAAACTCCAAGCAATGACTCTAAACTACTGTTTTCTGAACCACGTGTCCCCAAGTCCATTCCTCTCCATGCACTCACTGTTTATTATTGTTACCATAATTGTTATTATAATTAATTATTATTTGACAAAGTCTCCAAAGCAGAGGGCTTTAAGCCAAGGGAAAAGATGGTCTTGTGATTTTGGCACTCCTTTGAGGCACTAGATTCAATCCCTCTTTTTGCCATGTGTTTCACATATGATCTTAGGTATCTAAATTAAGTGTGTCTCAGTTCACCTGCTGACAAAATAGGGTTGATGCTGATGATAATAATCTGCCTCGTGTGGTGAGACAGCAGTTCCTTTGAGGTAGAGACCATCTCTTACTATGTGTTTGTACAGTGTCTACACATTAGGGGGTGGGCTTTCTTGAGTCTTCTAGATTCGACTTGGTTACAAATGACAACATGGTGACATCCCATGTGAACCTCCCTGGGTATGTACTTATGTGGATGGGAACAGAAGAGTAAGTTTGTGCAGTTCTCTGGGAATGGAAACCCTTCAGCTTCATGTTTAGTTTGGAATATTTCTTACTGAGCAGAAAACATTTCTAGTCAGTAGCAGTTTGCTGATGACTACGTCTGTTTAATTTTTTCCTGGGTTCATATAGACAAGGGCTTTGTTGCTGGTATTGCCTTTGATCTGCTGTCATACAGCCCTGCTGACAAGGCTGGCCCATATAAAGAGAACCAGAGATTACGTGAAATGATGATGTCATTTTTCCACAGGAGTCAGAGGCTCTGGCTTGGCTTTAAATAGTATTTCAATGTAATTTTTACTTTCATTTGGCTGGGCTTGGTGAGGAATATTATTACCTGGCTAAATCCCAAAGAAAGAGTATGTATATGCTAGTCCTGATTCACAACAGCTGCTTTCCTTGCACATATATTTCTGTTAAGTATTATTTACATATTTGAATCCAATGCTTTCCACCAGAAACCTCATCTGTGCCAGCCAAAGACCTCCCTCCTTGACTTTCCCAATCTATCTCAGTCAAGACTGTACTCAGGGTCTACCCACAGTCCTGATCCCCAATACAACTTCTTCTAGGTCATCATCCATTTGTGTTTGAACTAACCTCTAGTTGACCTCGGTCTGCTTTGAATCTTGTGGCATCTCCAGTTTGTACAGCCTTGGGCTTTGGAGTGGACCAGGGGTCTCAAACTCAAATCACCATGAGGGCCACATGAGGACTAGTACAGGGCCACACAAGGATGATTGCATTAGCCTTAGGGCCATACCAATGAAACCTTTCCATACAACAATACTGCAAATATCGGCAATGATTGTGTCACTGTGGGCCACAGGAAATATCTTTAGGGACCACATGTGGCCCATGGGCTGTGTGTTTGAGACCCCTGGAGTAGACCAAACTCCATGGTTAGAGCACCCATCGCTAAAGGGGATGGGATATTACATATGGACTAGGCACACCAAGTTCATCATTAAGGCAGGATGTAAGTTATGGTTGGATCACTGAGCAAAAGGAGAGCAGCTAGTCTAATCAATAGAGGCATGCCAGAGTTGCCAGAGTTTAAATTTTTTCAGAGTTTCATTCACTGTAAAGCTGAGTTTTGATGAAAATGTAAAATTTAACAGAAAAATCTTGTTAGTCATAATGAAAATTCATTTAAAATTTTGAAATTGTAGGCTTTTCCCACTTTACAAAGATTGGAACTGTTTTTCAACAGTCTAAATTTGGGAAATGGTCTAAAATGGTCTGAAAGCAGAAAAAAATAGGTTTATCTCCATTTTTGTTTTCCAACTTTTGTCAGTCAGAATGCAGTAATAAAATGTGTGAAATGGAGGGAAAACATTTTCACATATTCTATCTGTTTTTATTAAACAAGAGTAAGCTGTGAAAACCAGATTTTTCCCCATATTCCCCCACTTTCTGGCAATTTTCCAACTTCAGTGAATGGAAAGAGTATGAAAAGGTAGGAAAACAGATTTTCCCCCATTTCTTCACATGTTTTCTTACTCTTTTTCTATTGGAGGGGGAGGAAATGGGGGGAAAGGTGTTGGAAAGGCTAAAACGTTGAAAAAAAAACACTGTAAACATTAAATTGAAATCTCATTAGAATCTAAAATGTTTGCTTACTGTCAAGAAGGTATTTTGAAATGACACATTTTGTGTTGAGAAATTTCCAAAGGGAAAGTCACATTTTTCACCCCCAGTTTCAACAGAAATAACACCCCCCCACACACACACACAAAAAACCTCCCTGGGGAAAAGAAATCCCGTTTTTTAAATCTGAACTGAATGTCTCCTCTTTTAATGCCCAGCAGTGGACATATCATGTGTCATTGGACTGCTAACTAGGCACCAGGTTGCAGGAATGCATGAAATCATAGCATCATAGGGTTGAAAGAGACCTCATGAGGTCATCTAGTCGAAAAAGCAGGATCACGCCCATTAAATCATCCCAGCCAGGGAAAACAGTCAAATGACGCCTCAAATGCCACCAGTATCAGCTCCGAAGTGCATTTGACCCATGCCCATGAGCTAATGAGGCTCCACAGACATTTTGTTTGCAGACTGGTAGACTGTGTTTGAGGCAATGGGTCACCAGAGACCAAGCCATCAGGGCAATTAGTGCTCCCAGCCCTGATCCCTAGTGAATCCATGACAACCCATGTGAGTGTTCAGGAGCCAACCAAATCCAAATTTGGTTTACAAATGGGGTTGGTCCTGCTCTAAACAGGGGGCTGGACTAGATGACCTCCAGAGATCCCTTCCATCCTGAGTCTTCTAGGATTCTATGAAAATGCTAGATAGGTGGCCTGAGTTTGTGGTACATCCTGTCGGTCCTTGACTGGCTAATGATAGCTCCTTTCACCCAGGTGGTCAAGCCTCTGTTCTTGGAGTCTAAGGAGTCACAAGTCACTTCTCAAATGAGGGTGTCAGGGTGATTCACAAAGTAGTGTTACTTGTTAGCTCTGTGTTCTTGGAGATCAGGGCATAGTATCCAGCCACCGAGACTCACCCCCCTTCATCACCTTCAGCCTCTGCTTGAACCAGAAACCAGAAACAATGAAAGGCAGTGGGAGACACACCAAAAACCCCGTTGAACAAGGGTGCTGGAATTAGGGCAACTGCTCAAGCCTCATCCCCATAGAAGATGGGAGCCCTTAGCATACTGAATGGACAGCAGAAACTTCATTTGCATCAAGGATGGCACCAGAATTAGCATACTGAATGGAAAACCGAGCTCCAAGGCAGGAGTCGCACTGAACTCTGGGACTGGCAAAGCAAAGAAGCACTGCATGATGGGGGATCCCTGCTCCTGAGACAAATGAACTCATGTCTGCACACACCCAGCCCACCCGTTGTCAGACCAATTCTAGTCAATAGATCTTCAATTGATATCCAACATAGTGAATCTGCCTGATTGCATTGTAAGCTCCCACAGAGGAATGCCACCCATCACCAGGAATGATCAGCTCCTATTGTCCACCTAAACAAAACACCTCTGGTATACTCCCTGAAGTCATTATTTACTCCAAAACAACCCCAGTGTTCTGCCTTGAACCACTGTTTCTTCCCTACAAAAATCCCTACCCAAGTTCCACAAGGGAGCGAGTTAGTTAGTTCTGAGTCTGTTCTGATGCCTGATCTGTTGCCTGGACCTACAGACAGCATCAGGTCCACTGGGACTTTACCTTCTCCTTGCTGATCGTGGTGGAGGTCCTGCCTGTCTCCAGCACTCCAGACCCTAAACTGCACCGCCTGGTTCCTGGCTACCTTTGAGCTGCACTGAGTGGTGAAACAACCCCATCCCCTCTTGCTTCTCTCTTTTTTTTTTTCCTTTCAGTCCAACTATAACTATCTAAACCTGATCTTTGGTAGTCCACTTGGGCTAGCTTTCCCTAATACTATAATTGAAACTGGGTAATATTGTAACTTTCGCTTTTTGTATGGTTATCAATATTATAACTGTTTGGGCATTCTTCCTTTCTTTTAAAAGTATTCATAAGTTTTATGTAGCTGGCAATAACGTAACTTTCCTAATCAAACTGCTTGCCAGACTTCCTCTGTGTTCTTGGCTTCCCTATATTGCTCTGCAGCAACGCTCTGTTTACCTAGCCAAAGATCCCTGTGATGCCCAATTCCTTGTAAGTTTTGCTCATTAAGGAGTTACCAGAGTGCTGAACCTGTGGCATATAAGGGTGCCAGCTGAAAGTGCTGCTTTGACCCAGCCTGCTCAGATGAATACTCCAGTCTAGTCTGGTGCGGTCCAGGGGCACATAAGAGTAGCAGCAGACAAGTGCAGTGTAATCCGGCCTGCTGAGTTCAGGGACACATAAGGGGTCAGCGGAGAGTGCTGATAGACCTGATCTGCTCAGTTGCACTTAGAAACCCAAAGTCTTGGGAAATTTAGGTCCTGCAAGGGTGGTTCCACTGGGAAGGATTTGCAGAAGGGAGAAGTAAGCTCCACACAGAGACAAGTGACACGAGCAGTACACTAATAGAATTGCAACCTCCCTCCCCCAGAAAAAGTAACCCTAATAAATGAGGAGACCCTGAGTTGATGGGCAAAGTTGGTAACAGCAGTTGTGACAGCCTAAAGATGGAGGCTTTGTTCTGGGTTGATAGCTCTAAAGAGAGGGTGTGAAATCCTGCCACATGGAAGTCAACAGCAGAGCTTCCCTTGACTTTAGTGTCTAGACCCATCCTTTGGTGTGAGCATGGCTCATGTTTCACCAGCATCAGCAATGCTGTATAGAGCAGGAAGCAAAGAACAGCACCAAAGTGAAAGTAGATGGAGAAGGCAAAGTGCAATTACTAGTGCAGGCATGCCACTGGGACTAACTCTATGGCTCTGGCAGAAAAATGTGACAGGCTCCTTATTTAATGACCACAGGTGTCAGTGGGTTCATATAGGAAATTCTCCAAAGGAAGGATTGTTCTGCACAATTAAAACTTCTCCCTTTCCTAGCAACCTGTGCTCCCTGAAACAGCCACTCTTTTCCAGATGACTCTGCGTGACCTTTGATTCAAGGCTGTTTGGTGCAAAGGGACTCAGTTATTGAGTCATGGGCCACAGTGAGATGCTGCTGTCTGCCTGCAATCTGCTTCTCTGTTGAAATGACTGAGTCTGCTTGAACACACAAAAAACATTTTGATTTTTCTTCTCTTTTTCCCTTGGCCCACAGGTGGGGTCTTCCATCTGCCTTTTAAACACCAAACCCAGACCATCCAACCCTCAAAGACCCATTTCCATTTTGGAAGGTGGCGGGTCCTAGACTGCAGACAAACAGAGCCACATAGCTGCAGCATGCAGCGGGTACCCATGGCTATCCAATGGAAATAACTTAGCTGGAAAACATAGCTGCACATTAAGGAGAGGAGCAACTCAGCCCTTGCTCTGAGCAGCAAGGCACAGGGAAGGAGAAGTGCATCTGCGTAGCTGCAAATTATCCTGGCCTATCCCCAAAACATCTCCGATAGCTCTGCCTGCCAAGCCCTTGTGCCACAACACTCTGGTTCCCCTGCAAGGGGACCGGCCACGAGTAAGGGGCAGGGTATGTTCCTAAACAGAATCAGTGTCCTCCTGGAGAGGCCTCAGCCTTTTTTACGCTCTGTTGGAGCCATCCTACCCTTGGCTAGTTTAACCACTGCTGTTGCTACTTAAATTCACAGCTTTTTTTTCCTGGGGACAATGCCGCAGACAGCTTCCTTCTCCACAGGGTTAATATGCGTTTAAGAAATAAAACCTTGTCTGCATGAGTCTTCTGAACCACCTGCGAGCAGGGCTTATGAGCAATCAGGGGAGTGGCCACGAGCAAGGAGGGATGTCATCATGTGGAGTTGCACTACAGCTGCCTGGAGAGCAGCCATCCATGGCCTAGGTACTGGTAAGTTTTCAACACAGGGTCTTAAAGGGACTAAAGAAGTGACTGGGCCTTGTGTGAATCTTCTGCACTGGGAGAAGCTCAGCCTTGGGTCTTCTCTTGAATTGAAACCTCACGTATCACCTTATGCACAGAAACAAGTGGTGTATGTGTGAAGTTTTGGAGAGAAGTAGTGTCAGTAGCATCATGAACAGGCCAAACGCTGAAATAAAACTTTCACGGCTGGCCTGAGGCAGCTGACTTAGTATGGACCCGAGTGTCTGGGATCCTGGGCTCCAGTCCAGATCCAAACATCTACACAGCAGTTTTATATCCTCGCAGTCCAAGCCCCACAAGCCTGAATCAGCTGATGTAGTCCAGCCGTGGGTGTTTAATTGCAGTGTAAACATACCCGTAGAATGTAAAGGGCCAAGCCAGCTCCCACTGAAGTCAATGGAAAGACTCCCATCGGGTCTATGTTTTTTAATAGCATAAAAATGATTTCTTCTTGAGGTCTGTGATTTCTTATTGCATCTGAGTATATGTGTATATTCATGACATCCATAGCTATGATCCACACAGTTAGTCATGCCATCTAGGAATACTTCTTTTAGGACAGCAAGAGAACTAAAAAAAGGGTCAATATTTCAAAAGCAACTAAAAAATTTGGGTGTCTCAGTTTTTGTGGAGCTCATCTGGAGACACTTTCAAGAGATCTGATTTTCAGCACCTGTTCTCTGAACAGTTGGCCCCTTTAAGATGTCTCAAGTCCCACAATTGCCTCTGAAAACACTGGCCACATTATATAACTGAAACTGCTGAGGGAGCAGCCAGGGAAGTAGGCTCTTCCACAGAATCCACCACATTCAGTAGACTCTATTTCATGCCGACAAATGAGAGCCAAAAAGCTGAGACTGACCCATCATTAGAACAGGCTGATTTGCTTTACAAGAAAAATTCAATCACTGAAAAATACAATTTTGTCAAAACCACAATTTTTCACAGGAGAATAACCATTCTGAAGAAGGGTGTTGCTGTGGGAAATGTCGAAAACTCACCAAAAATATCTTCATCTTTAATGACGCATTTAAAAGAAAGCATTTCAAGTTGTAATGTCAACACTAAGGGTTTGTGTACATGGCAGTTAAACACCTACAACTGCCCTGTGTCAGCTGATATTGCTCCTCGCAGCATTTCTCGCTTTTTGATTTGACTCTGTTGGAAACTTCCCTGGAGAAAACTGAAATTTTCCAACCAAAAATATTCCAAATGAAGATTTTTCAGTCAAAATGTATCACGGAAAGAAGGTTGGTTTTCAATTCAACTCACAGACATTGGAAAATGGCAGAGCAGATTAACTGCACATATGCATAGGTGATCTTAGCTAGGGGACAGCTTGGGGGCCCCATACGTGACTTTTGCCCTGGGCCCTGGATTCACAAAGACTGCTCCTGCGCATCTGTAACTCATTGGGTTGTGCTTCTTCCAAGTCCCTGTCTGCTGATCCACAGAGAAGATGAGTTGTTCCACCACCCCATCTAAACGGCAGTATCTTTTCAGCACATGCTGGGCCATCTTGTGCTTTTAGTTTCAGAAGACTTTGTTTCAATCCCTGATGCGCTGACCAAAAGAGCAGCCATCTCATATATGTGTATTATTGCTTCACTCCATTTGCTCCCTGTAGGCAGGCACTGTGGCCTGCCTCAGAACCTGAGCTAGACTGCACCAAACGCCCCCTCTGGCCAACCCCAGGAACGGCAAGGCTCCTGGCCCGGAAGCAGAGGGGCGGGGCCAGGCCAGGAAGGGGCGGTATAAAAGCCCCAGCTGGGAGTTCACTTGAGGCTAAGCCCTCAAGGAGGAAGGAGGTGCTGACCCAGCGGGAGCTGGCTGGGGCCGGTCAAGGCCCAACCCACCAGCCCGCTCCTGCCTTTAAGGACTCCCAGCGCTACGGTCCGCCCAGCCTTCCAGGCCCAAGTGGCTGGGAGGGGCACCAGGAGGTAGCTGACTGGGGCGGGCGTTCGCGAGCCCGCTGGGCCCCACCGCTGCTGCCTTGCTCCAGGGCGGCTTGGGACGGCGGGGAGGCGGACCGGCTGACACCCTCTCGGCCCTCCGATTTAGAGGAGCTGCCCTCGGCTGAGGAGGAGGGAGGCGCCCCGTACGGACCCCAGGACCTGGAGGAGTTGCCTCCCGCAGAGGAGCCGGCCGAGTACCCCGACCCGACGCCCATGGACACGGAAGGGTTCGCCGGAGTTCCGCAGGCCTCCTACGAGGGGGACCCTGAAGATAGCTACCCCCTTTGGAACTAGGTACCTGGGGCAAGGGGCCGGGCGGGGTTGGAGGAAGTAGCCCAGGGCGGGCAGGATGGTAGGCCAGATTCCCCGGGGCAGCGTGTTTCGGAGGCAGCCCCGCTGACCCCTGGGGTGCCACCCTGCCCCTGTTTAGGGCCCTGGGCTGAGACGCAGTGGAGTGGGAGGGCCTGCGTCTCCCTCCACAACCCCCCCCCTTGTCTCCTGGCTTGGGAAGCGTGACCCCGTCCCGGGCTCCCGACTTTGTATAGTTGCCCGCCCCGCCCCGCCCGGGGGCC
>ML682105.1:5006264-5053212 GCA_007922195.1 Podocnemis expansa
GTATAGTTGCCCGCCCCGCCCCGCCCGGGGGCCGGGGCTCCCGACTTCGTGGGGTTGTACAGAGACATTCGGCCGGTCGGTGGGAGGGCGCACCCCAGCTAATTCCCCATTGCGGCCTGTAGGAGGCACCCTCGCGACGCGCCGGCCGTGCCAGACGCCTACACTCCCCTTTCCCTACTTTCTCACAAGCCATGGGTTTGCACCCTGAGGCCAGTGACCTTCCAAGGGAATTATGAAGAAATATCAGGAGCTGGATTGTCCCCTTAACTGTGACCATCCTCCCTATCTCATTGCTCAGTGAGAGGGGATCCTGACTCCATCCTGGCTCTACCCAAGTGGAGGGGAGAAGGGGGTTTGGGGACAGAAACATCTGAGAGCCACTACCACATGCCAAAGAGGAGGTTAGCAGAGAGCCATCCTCTCCTCTAGCACCCCGGCACTAGCCAAGCCGCTCTCGGACAGGCCTCAGCGGTATCGATCAGCGTGTGAAAGGCCTCTGGGCAGGCTTGTTGCTGAGCGACATGGGGCTGGAATTAATAACTGCTTCACCAGGGCCCTGTTTGTTCTCCTTGCCCAGAGCAAGAGGACTTTGGTCTCACCTTATCAAGGAGCCAACGCTGAAAGCCCCAGGAATGCAGTCACAGGCAAATGTGTGGTTCACACGACATCTATTAATCAAACAGCTCCCCCACCCCTTAACCCTTTGCGAGTTAAAAAGGGGAAATGAGGTGAACACGGCCTCACTTCGCCTAGATCCCGGCTCACAGTAGCCTTGTCTAGTTAGGAGAGACATAGCTATCTAAGGATCTCCCTGTGGATATCAGTTAAGCTCTTAGGCCTCCCTGCTTTGAAATTGAGCTCTGCCTGGGAATATTCAAAAGAAGCTAAGGGGTTTAGGCACTCAAATCCCAGAAGAAGCAAAGAGTCCTGTGGCACATAAAGACTAACAAATTTATTTATTGCATGAGCTTTCGTGAGAGAAAATCCCACTTTGTGAAAGCCCAGCATATTTCAGTGAAAGCTGGACAGCTAATCCCTTTCAGATCCCAGCTGTGGGGAATATGAGCTGTGCAGGCAGCCTGACTCCACAGGTTGTCTGCTTTCTTTCCACCTTCTTTTTTATATGATGCAAATATTGCTGCCGAGATATGGTTTGCATTTTGGTTATTATTTGCAGTACAGTAACACCTAGAGGACCTACTCAGAATTAGGTGCATTGTGTTAAGCACTATACATACACAAAGTAAGCCCATCTCTGCTCTGAAAAGCTTTTAAATCAAATGAGCCAAAGGAAGTTTATTTCTATCACTCCCATTTTACAGCTAAGGTAAACTTGGGCAACTGCATATGGCTATAGCAGGAATTGAATCTCCAGCTCCTAAAACCCATGCTAATGCCTCTAATACAAGACGAGCCTTCTTCTCTTGTTTATAACACAGGAGTAAGCCAGGCTGCTGAGCACAGCAGACGTACCCATCATTGTTTTCAGCTTGCTGGGTTCTTCAGTCTCTGCCACACCTCATTGCCTTGAGATGTGAGACAGCCTCGCACAAATACCATCTCATGCTACCTGACATCCTGTGATTTAGAAACATTGTTCACAAGCTGGAGTAATTTGTTAAACAAAGCCAGAGACATTCCAATAGGTTTATTTTGGATTTTCTTGTGTTAGGAGGCAATGTGGGATATTCTGTACAAGTTCTGTCTGATGCATGGAGCCCCCTCATTGCACTGTGACTAGGGGCACTTTGCTGACCTGCACAAAGATGAGGTCCCTCCCCTACAGAGCTTGAAGATTAAGTAGACACTGGACAGACGGAGGTGGAGAATCGGACACAACAAAATGTAAAGAACATGAGCAGTGAGGGTTAGCACGTCTTGAAGGAATGATTAGATCTTCACGGAGTAAGCGTTTTAACGAGGGACTTGAGGAAGGACACAGTGGGTGGCATCAAATAGCCGATTCTAGAAGCTGAGTGGAAGAAGACCAGCGGAAGAAGGGTACAGTATACATCCAGGAAGTAGGAGTGCTGCTGCATCCCTTGGCTTGAAGTAGTTTCCATCATCTATAAGGTTTGCAGTTTGGTTCAATGCCTCTCAGCACACCCACTGTACAAATTGTTCCTGCCCATCTGGGTACAAGACAAAACGTTATTCATGCAACTAGGGTTGAGTAAAGGGAATATGAAGTTGAGTAGTGTTATGAACTACCACCCAACTATGTGTGACTCCTATAAGAGCATCTCCATGGGAGAAGATGTCTAACAGTAGACACTTAAGAACTGTAGAAGTAAAAGCATAAAGGGATCTGATGGACGGAAGCTGAAGCTAGATAAATATCCAATTGAAATAAGATGTGCTTTCTCAACAGCGAGTTAAATCATTGGAACCAGGTGGGCACAATGGTTTTCCACCACATTCTTTAAATCACATCTAGATGTCTTTCTAACAGACACAGTCAAGTTCAACAGGATGCCATGTGCTTCATGGAGGAAGCATGGGATGAGCGTCTCTGGCCTATGGTATGAAAGAAGTCAGACAAGCTGATCATAATGATGGCTTCAGGTGTTAAATGACATGAATGCATCTGAAGGGAAATTGTAGCCTCTGGTATTTTATGTGCTTTGGGAAGGAGCCAGTTGCTGTAACTTTGTTCTGTTCCCTAGTCCACTGTAGGATAGGTTTTCACCTTGTACCATAGTCCAAAGAATCCCACTCTGATACCATTACCCACCGCAACTTTCCTGGGAACAGAGAGGTCCAGAAAAGTCCAGCTGTCCTCTGAACTGCCAGCTCAACCAGAAAGTACTGTTTGCTCACAGTTTCCACTATCCTTAACAAGGAGAAAGCCCAGCTGCACCCCTTGTGATGAGACTTTGCTGAACTGCTTCATATTAGGTACCAAATAGTTGTCAACTTCGCTGCTATAATCTATTGGAGCTCAACTGAAACCTGAGTCTGTGCTAGAAACTGGATGAGAAGAGCACAGTTAAAACCCCAGGGACTACAGGGGATCAGTACCAGTGACTCAACAGAAATCTCTCCTCATTCAGAGTGAGTTTGGGGCTGATGCCCTGCAAGTTGCTAGGACGCACTGGTGGGAAGTGCCATCTTTCAACAGGATGTCAGGTGGAGGCCATGGCCATGTATGGTCCTTGAAGCTCTCATTTCAGTCTTATCAAAAGCAGTGTTGTATCCAAACACCACCTGACATAATTACATTTTGCCTGTGTAATTACCCCTATAAATTCAGAGAGACATGGAGAGGGAGATAATACCTTTGATTAGACCAACCTGTGCTGGTGCAAGATCTCAGACTGAAGCTCTGTAAGCTCAAAAGCTTTCACCAACATGAGTTGACCCAATAAAAGATATAATGTTACCTACCTTGTCTGTCTGATGGCCTGGACCAGCAAGCTATGACAACAATCTGTAATTTCAGTTAGACAAGACATTTTCCACCTCCCGCCATAAAATACCACGCTGTTTTACTGTGTATCAAGCAGCGGTCAGATTGCATCCCTGTGTTGTGTGAAGTGGTCGCTATGTGCAGTTTATGTAGCAGATTATGAAACTTGGTTGGATTCTCTAGGGGTGTGTTCACACAGCAGTCTTATTTCAAAACAACAGAGGTTGTTTCGAAATAAGAAAGGCCATGTTCACACGACACACCGTTGTTTCGAAACAACTTAAACCCCATGTGGGGACGAAACAACGTTGTCTTGAAATGATTGTTTCAAAACAATGCCGTCTGAACGTGTTGTTTCAAAACAACAGTGACTCATTTCAGAATAACTGTTGTCTGACCCTGCTATTTCGATTTCTGCTTTTTTCCTTAATTCGAATTAACAAACTGTTAATTCAAATTAACTTATTTTGAAATAACGCCTTATTTCGATACAAGTTGTTTTGAAACAACTTGTATCGAAATAACCCCCTGTGTGTGAACGTAGCCTAGGGGATAGAGAAATATAAAGTTCCTGGTTAAATACAATGCCGTGTATTATCGCTAACATCGTATTTACATTTTGATCCCTTAGTTATCAGACGGCTGTTATTCTATGTCTCCGTTGACATTAGAGGCGTGTGTTTTCAGAAAGCATGTGAAGGAAGAAGACCAGTGAGAGAAGCAGCTTTTGCATTTTTTGCTCTGAGGTTTGTGCTTATTCTAATTCCTACGAGCTCCATCTGCATGCTGCTGAGGTTGGCATCTCCACATTTCCAGCAGGGCTGGACATTGGCTCTGAAGCCTAGACAAGGGTAGGCCCCAGCTGCAGCTTCAAAGCCCAGTCTATGCAAGTATTTCTAAGTGCTAGCATAGGCCCTGACAGCCCAAGTCGGTGGAAGCTCCATCTCTCTGCCCTTGATTCAGGAAAGCACTTTCTTGAATCAACACCAGTGACCTCACTTTGTGTTCTGTAAAATGGCACTAGCAAAACTCATTTTCTCACACCCTTAGTCTGTCTCATCCAGGGGCTCTAAGGTTTTTTTTGCTTGGCCCCCTTTGAAAACACTCCAGGCTACAACAAGCTGCTTCCCCACATTGGGCACCGGATGTTTTGTGCTAGCAATACAGGCCGCTACAGAGCTAAGTAACCATTCCCTGGCACCCATATTTCTGCACTGGTGCAGACTGGCGGTTCTGCCTCCAGAGCTGTGTGCCTGGGCAGCAGGCACCACTGCATGAAAGCAAGGAAAAAAGTGATCTTGTGACACACTCCTCTTGAATCCTTCTTTTCTGTCAGGATCCTAGTCTGACAAATGATGGTCTTATCTAGCTAGATTGCAAATGTGATGGCCACCCTCTTGGCTGATACACAGGGCTCCAACCATCTTTGAACATTAAAAACCAGAGCTGCTTGAGCTGAAAAATGCCCTACTCCAGCTGGTGACAGACTCATGTAAATGAGGCACAGTGGGAGAGTCCATAACACACACTTGCCAGTGGATTGTCTGAGCTCTTGCGGGCGTGGACTACCACTTATTATGTGTCTGTGAAGTATTGAGCATAGCAGACCCCACGGCCTGGAAGAGTTATTGCAAAAGAACTACTACGAGCAGACCCACATGAAAAGGCTCTGCAGCTTCCAGTAGGCCCAGTTCCTCACTAGTCAATGCACAGAGAGGGATAACGCTGATGAATGACTAATGAATTATTCCACTGACAGCCGCTAAACTACAGCAAAAGGAAACACCCACCCAGTTTAGCTTGCGAATGGCTGTGAATCCCCACTTCAACAGTAACACCCTCTAAATGTTTCTGAACATTCCCAGAAAGAGTCACTGGAGGAGGAAAAAAACCAAAACACCTTTGGTCTTATTTCTTGCAAAAGTTAACATTGTTCTCAAAGGGTTAACCCCATACTGCTGCTGCCGAGAGCTAGAAATAATAGGGTGTGATTGCTGCAGAGAAGAGCTGGAGTTGATTTTTCAGACCAGCAGCTGGAGAAGTTGTCACACGCTGGGTCCCTCCCTGATTTCCTGGTAGCTGAGGACCAGCAGGGTCAATAGAGCAGAAACACTTCTAAAGGGCCAATCTGTATTTGAATTATTTAAACAATGTAGCACAGCCAAGTTAAATGGAGCTTATCAAATGCTACACCTCTCAAAGAGCAATTGGAGATGGCAGGATATTAACTGCTAAGCACTCCACCACTGGCCTGGAAGAAGAGAACAGATCTGACACTTGGGGGGGGAGGAAGGTGTGAGAAAATAAAAATTGTTTGGGGCCAACTAATTTGTACAGAGGGGAGGAGCAGGTGTCTGTGGTTTCCTTCAGCTTCACAAATAACTCATACAGTTGTCATGCTGGTTCAGGGCATAGGTAAGGGGTGGGTGCCATTTTCTTTCTACGCTATGGTTGTGTCTAATTACCCAGGGACCTTCATATAGAGAGATCCAATGCCTTAGCAGAGCCTGGAGCCAGGTCATCTCTTCTTGGCTCTGCTGAGTCTCTGTGTTGCCATGGACGAGTCTCTTTCTTTATTCCAGTGATTCTGAATATCCCCAAGAATTCCTCTTCCATCCAGCTGTATGTCAATGAATACAGTCGCACCAGCAGCACCCTAGGCAGGCCAGGGAAGTTTACAACCCCCCCTGGGCACCGGGCTGAGAATGTTGCTTTATTCTGTTCAAAAACTTAAAATATGCCAGGGATTTTGAAAAAGTCCCACATGGCATTCTCATAATCAAACTTGGGAAATGCTGTCTAGATGAAATTACTATAAGGTTGGTGAAGAGCAACTTCAAAGACCATATGCAAAAAGCAGTTAAACTGGGAAAACTTATCTAATGGGGTCTTGGGTCCAGTTCTACTTAATATTTACCTTAATGACTTGGATACTGGAGTAGAGAGTGCGTTTATAAAAAAATCTGTAGAAGATACCAAGCTGGCAGGGGTTTGCAAGTGCTTTGGGAGCCAAGATTAGGGGGAAAAAATGACCTCGACAACTTGGAGAATTCAGCTGAAAACAGCAAGGCGAAATTGTAAAGACAAGCACAAAGTTCTACTCCTAGGAAGGAAAAATAAATGCACAACTGTAAACTGAGGAATAATGTGCAAAGCAGTTGTACAGCTGAAAAGGATCTGGGCATGATATTGGATCATCAGTTGAATACAAGCCAGCAATATGATACAGTTATGGAAAAGGGTATGATCATTCTGGGGTGAGGAAAGGCTGAAAAAGCTGGATGTGTTTAATCTTGACAAAAAGTGACTCAAGGGAGACTTAGTCTTCAAATATGTTAAGGGCTGTTATAAAGAGGACTGTGATAAATGGTCCTCCATGTCCACTGAAGGTAGGACAAGAAGTAGCATGATTAGTCTTCAGCAAGAGAGATTTAGGTTAGATATTAAAAATTCATTTATAAAGATAGCTAGGCATGGAACAGGCTTCCAAGGGAGCCTTTGGATTCCCCGTTATTGGAGGTTTTTAAGAACAGATTGGACAACCACCTGTCAGGGGTGGTCTAGGTTTACTTGGTCCTGCCTCTGCATAAGAAGTTGGGTAGATGACCTCTCAAGGGTTCCTTCTAGGTCTGTGACCTTATTCTTATCAATGTGCTATCTGAGCATCTTCTAGTAGCACAGGAAGTGATATGACTATTATTTGTTATACATGGTCCCTTCTTTCTTTCTCTTTCAGAGGGAATTGTAGATGGACAGTTTCTTTGCTTTTTGACATATGATATGGTATGTGCACAGATGTCAAAGGGATCTACTTGTATAAAAAAGTGTGATGATACTGAGCACCTTTTAGAGACCAATAGGAGGGTTAACAGGCATGGATGGAGAAAAGAAATGATCTTCCCATGATCAGAAGCAGAACCAGGGCTAGCACAGCAGGGGCATAGCTACTGGTGGGCCGGGGTGGGCCCGTGCCAACCCCGTTGACCAGCAGACCCATCCAACCACACCCGCCACAGCGCAGTGTTGCAACCACAGACTGGCCATCAGCAGACGGCCATAAGCGTGAGCCATAGCGCTACAGGCAGACGAGTGGGAGTGGGCTTTTCCACCCACAGCTCTGTCTCTGGACAGCCACTGAGGCCTTGCCACGGCAGGGGCTGGGTTGCCTCTCTCCCTCCCTCCACCTCCCAATGCTCCAGGTGCCGTTGGACAGGAAGCTCTTGGTCACATGACTGGAAACAGGACTGGCGGGCCCACTCTGGAGACTCAGGGGCCCAGCCAGAAAATAGGAGCTGGCTATGCCCCTATAGCACAACCCTCCTGAGTCCCAGTGTGGTACTCTACATACTTCATCACGCTGCCTTGATTTGAGAATGGATAAGAATTCGCACTGGTTAATGCATACAATTGGCAATTTGCAAATGCTTCCACAAATGAATAGCAATGGGTTGCATCACTGCAACCCACAGAGTCAGATTATTTATGATTTGTGACAATTCTGTTGACCACCAGTTTATTCCAAGTGTCCATGCATCCTGGAATCTTTATGAATTTTAAAAACAGGTATCCCTCTGAAAAATTCTCCTGAAAGCGTGGAATCTATCAGTCTCTGCCTGTTGTTCTGTTTCAGTCATCCAATGAGGGAGTGGAAGTAACACCATTTCGTTTAGTTGATTAGTCATACACAATGACTCATGAGCACTTTCTAGAGAATGGCTAACTTTCATGAACCACTCATACACTGACATGTTTCACAGTAGCTTTCAGACAAATACAGATAACAAATATGTGTTTAGTAATGAAGTTCAACGAGAACTAAAAATAACAGTACAGAAGTGTTGTGAGGATAAGTTATTCAATACTTGGAAAGTTTTCTGCAGATGAAACATGTCAGTGCTAAATATTCTTGGGTCTGAGGCTGTAGAAAAAGGACATCATTTTCAATATGGAGTATCTTCTGTGTCCTTTGTTTTGTGGTTTTTTGTTTTTTGTTTTTTGGTTTTTTTTTTGCTTGTTCATTAGTGGATTTGTGTGTGTAAGGTTTTGTGACTTTCTGGATGGTCAAAGATTCTGAAACAACAGCCCTGCACATTGAAGAGTTAAGTATAAACCCTAAAATAAGAAAAAGTACAGGAGTAACACAAGCTTCCCACATTGGCCTCCCTATGTTCCTTTAAAGGACTTTAAAAGCAGAGTAAACTTTTCCACCCCGTTGTCCCTAAAAACTGTATCTGTAGCATTTAAAATGGAAGTTTTCATTTTTATTGCAGCATCATTCAAGGAACAGATTAATCATTTCAGATAAGATACCTGGAAATTGCCCCACAAATTCAAACTGAACATCACTTGATGTTTGTTAGTTCTATTAATGGTTTCACCATTTTATAAGAATAGGGGTCATTAGGCAAAGCTGAATGATGAGACTTTGTTTTACAAATAGCACACCAACCAAAATCAAAGCCACATTGTGCTAAAAGCTGTACATGAAAATAGGAAGAGACAGACAGTCCATGCCCTGAACAGTTTACAGTCCAAATAGACTGGACAGTGAAAGGATGAGAGAAAGAAATATTATTTATGATACTTTATAGAGCAAGAACAGAGAGAAATTTAATAATTTGCCCAAGGTCACACACAGCTGAAGTCAGCTCTCTTCAGCCTTTGTCCATTGCTTTAATAAAACCATCCTTCAGGGGCTTCATATGGGTTGAATTTTGCATTTGCAACTCCCTTAAAGTTTAGGGTTTTGTTTCAGGTAGATCTAGTTGTTTAAAAAAAAAAAATCATTGAAGCATTTTTCTATTTCTCCAGAGTCAAAACTGTTTGCAAAATAATGTTGATTTTCCTGACATTTCAGCTGGTGGGGGTAAAAAGTTCTGATGATATCAAAATGTCTCATTTTAACAGTTTTAGAACAAAGTATTTCAATTTTTCATTTTGGAACCGCTTTTCCTCTTAAAATTTTTTAAATACTGTGTTGTGTTATGACCATGAGGTAAAATCAAAATCATAATGACACATTTCAGTTTTGTCCAAATGAAACCTTTTGATCAATCCAAAGCAAACAGGCATTCTGAATCTTCCTTGGAAGAGAATTTCAAACTTTGAGTGTTTCATTCCAATTTGAAATGAAGCCAAATTTCAAAATCCTTCAATCGTTCATGAAACATAATTGCCACTCTTTGGACGGCTCTTTTCAGGCACTTTTTTCCTGCCAAACCAAGTGATTTAGATAAATATCTGTAAACCTGAATGAAATCCAAACTTGTTACAGGTCCAGATGGGATGTGACATCATGTACCATTTGTCCGTTTCCCTGAATGTACTGAAAGGGGGTCCTTTGCTTTTTCACTCTGGATGCCTGATTTTTATAGGCACTACCATCTTGCAAACAGTGTCCTGCTCCAGTGAAGAGCGCCATCACAGTAGCTTATGTGATTACATGCTGCTTTCCCACCTAAGGAATCAGATGGCTTTCAATGCGGGGCAGGATCGAAAGCTTAGGATTTGTAAATGTTGCTGAGCCCGTGTGCTGCAAGGTTACCCATTATCTGAGTTTGCAAAGAGCTTGTGAAGTCTGGCAGAACTCCAAGTATGTTTGGGAGTTTCACTGTAACCAAGAGCTGCCAGACTCCCACATTTGACATTTCCAAGTGCTGTAGTACACTACTATGCAACGACTGAAAACAATGTGTGATTATAACATCAGTTACAAACATGAAAGCTGCCAGCTTGGGGCTTCCAAGAGCTTTGGCAGGTAGAAATTCCCAGAAGCCTGGCTGCTTTCCCTACAGCAGCTGGTTCCATAGCCGAACATCTCAGTAGGGACACCTAGGGGGAGACGGGGATACGTGCACATGGGATGGCTCTGGCAAGTGGGGATTATGATGGGAGTGACATCACGAGAGAGATCCTCCAAACTGAAAAGGAAAGAACCGCTCCTTTCCATCTATAAGAATCCGGGTGGATTTCATCTCCACCATCTAAACTCAGAATAAACAGGCGTTAGATCGGCAAAGGATGAGACATTTTTATTTATTACCACTCCTTAGTACCACTTCTACATTCAAATACTTCTTTCCCCCTCTGCTGCTGCCTCACTGTGTGACCTTGCTGAAGTCACTTCACCTACCTTTCCCCATTACAGTCGTATATGAGGACCTCGCTGTCTTTAACCTTGCACCACTGCCCTGTGGGGAAGGCCTGTACTATCATCTCCATTTTACAAATGGGAAACCGAGGCACAAAGCGATTAAGTGACTTGACGAAGGTTCACAGGAAATCTGTGGTAGAGCAGAGAGTCAAATACAGAGTCTCTTAAATCCCAGACAAGTGGCCTAACTACTGGCCCAACCTTCCTTTCTTATCCATCTGTAAAATAGCAGAAACTACATGCACCTATTCCATTAAAAGAGTTGCTTGAACAATACTCACTATTTTCTATGAAATTTTTCAAGTGAAATAAAAAAAATGTTTTTCATGGGATTTTTCAGTTATTGGTTGGAACAAAGCCTTGGAGAAAGGAAAAATCAGTTTTCAGAAATGGAAATAAATGGTTTCATTTGATGAAGGTCTCCCCCCCACCACCACCTTTTATCCACTGGAGAAAGGATGAAAGGGAAAGGAAGAAAAGAGAAATCAAAAACAAACAGAAAATTTTGGATTTTTTTTGTCAAACCTCCCCAAATAATCCTACCAAAATTACTTTTTTTTTTGGTCAAAAAGTTTCTTTAATTTTCAAAAATGATCTGAGGAAAAAATATCAACCAGCTCTGCTAATCCCTCAGGGCCTGCAGAGAAGCAGAAGCTTCTTCAGTGAAAGCAGTGAGAGAAGTGCAAAGCGTTGTTGTTAGCAAGATGAGTTTATAACCTCGGAGAGACATTATCTCCTTTCAAGTCCATCAACACAACTGCAGGAGTGACCACACCTAAATAAACACGGATTTAATCATTCAGTTAGATAGAGCCCGGCTGCAATCCAGGTTTTGTTGCATTTTGGATTAAAAGGGGAAAAAATTTAAGGGATATAAATATATTTTTTCTGGCTTCAGTTAGGAACCCTAGGGTCACAGCAAAGCCCTGGTTTCAAACAACTGTATTTAGCCTGATCTTGTTTATTCCAAGTGTCTGCTGAGGCTTTGACTCTGCGCTATTAATACTAAATAAATACTTTTCACATAAGCTATTTTCACAGCCTTTGCCAGAAAACAAAACGAGTGAGACACAGAAGCCACATGTGCAAATAGCAGGGAAGAGGGAGGGTTGTGGGTGATTTATTTTTCACGGCTAAATGACACATAAAAGGCCGCTGAGGAATACAGTGGAGAAAATCCAGATTGGCTGCTGTAGTGGTCAGAGATACGCTACTCCATGCTAACTAACTCAGTTTGGAAAGATACGCTCAGATCTGAGCTGTGTTCAGCTACCACAGCTTCAGAGCAGGAAGGTGTGCTGCATATGCAGATTTGATTGCGCAAAAGCAGGATTAAATCATGACTATGAATTCTTTTCCCATTACAACAGGTGATTTGACCTCACCTTCATCTATATGCTGTTCCCCAGTGCTTGAATCTTAACAACTGCTTTGATTTGCTGTTACAGTGTGACCTTGATTGCATGACTTACGCTTTCCTGCATTTATTTTTCTCCATTCTGTAAATTCTCTCTTCAAAGCATCTGACGAATTGGAATTTTCTCCCATGAAAGCTCACACGATAAATAAATTTGTTAGTTTTTAAGTGCCAGAGGACTCCTTGCTCGTTTAGCCTGTGATCGTGATTCAATGGTTGTTGATGCACTGCTACTGCGGCTTAACACATCAGCCCTTTTTGTGTCTGTTAACATGTGATTTCCCTGGGCTGTTTGTGTTCCCCTCTTGTCTTTTGTGTTATACTTAGTCATGTGAGATGGAGGCCAGGGAATATGTGGACAGCACCTAGCACAGTGGGGTCCCAGTCCCTGACAGTGGCCATAGGCAATACCATAATGCAACCAAATAAAAATAATTAATGCTGTAAGAGGGCAGCACCCACCTCTCGTGAGTGCCCCCTTCTGGTTGGGTGAGTCTGCAGATCTCTCTGATTGTGGTGACCCCCGTCAGTGGTTTCTCAAGCAGGTTTTCAGTTATGCTGCCCTCCAGCCAAGTCACACACACCGTCCACATGTGAAACAAACAGACTCCCTATAAAGTCCACCACGCGCCTATCCCAGTGTCCCTCTTTTGGCATCTCTGTAGTTTGTCCCAGATTAAGTGTTTAAATAGCCCTGGTCCTGGCATGGGTACTTACCTCCAGGGCTTCCTCGCTAGGAACTGCCTTTGGGCAGCCTTCCCTGGACTCAATCATTAATCAGTCCTAGCAGCCAACCAGGAGCAACTCTTGCTCCCCCACGTCCCTGCCAGCAACTGATCTGTCTCTGCTCCTGCTTCTCCCTTCAGTAGGGCAGGAACTCAGTCCTCATCCCTCCAGCCCCAGGCAGCAACTGATTGACTCTAGTCTCTGGACTATGTGCGGTTCCTTTTGTGTGAGTCTGCTGGGCCCTAACTGGCACCTCCCTCATCATCTGCTTCCATGCAACTGCTCTAGGATGCTCAGAGGACTTCTCTTCTGTTCCTTTCTGGCAGGTATGGCCAAAATGTGACTCAGGAGCCGCATGAGACTCTCGAATGAAAAAGTGCGGCTCATGGAAGAACGGCAGCAAGTCTATTTAAATTAATTTCCTAAGTGCAAACATCTGTCAGGTTTTGTTTTTGATTAATATAAAGATTATGTTTTCACTCCTAATCAGAACTGTTTATCAGCTATGAATGATGTGAATACTTTAAAATTTCTAAAAGACAAATAGAGGCCGGGTCGCAATACAGGACGGGCATCATGAAAAAGTAGTGCAAATAGAAGCAGGAGTTTCTATTGGAAATTTTATGGTATTCTTGATCAAAGTTCTTTGCTCTTGTCTGCTGAAACCAGCCAATGAGATTCGTATTATTTAAAAACTCTTTCTATCATACCATTTGGAGATATAAGTCTAGTACTCTTTAGTCAGTGCATCTCGTCCTTAGCGAAGGTCACGCGCATATTTTCTGTTCTTTAAATTTAGTGATTTTAAACTTAGTAATTTTGGAGTAGGTAAAAGTATACGCCTCAGTGTGGCTCTTGAAGGTTTAATAATCAACTTGTGTGGCTCTTGACTTCCAAAAGTTTGGCCACCCCTGCTTTCTGGAATGGAAACACCTGGACCTAGTTCACCCCATCACAAATGCCTATTCAGAATGGTTAAAACTGATGACTACCAGAAGAAGGGTGAAACAAGTAGATGCCCAGGCGGCAGAGCACTGAAAGGAATTAGACACCACCCATCTTGTTGTACATCCTGGCGACTCTGCATGTGGAGCTGAAATTTCCCATTACAATGGCTCTTGAGAGTCTGGTTTATAACTACAGTTATCAGCTCCGTGGCTGCACCTCTGCCCCCATCCCATTCCCTTCCTCTTTGTCTCTAGCAGATTTGTCTTTCTGTTGTTGGGCTTAAACTTGAGATGAGACACATCCAGACTCCGCAAGTCCCACTGACTTCTTTCAAGATCAAGACTAGGTCTCCACCACACGATTAGATCAACATAGGATAGAGTGACCACATAGCAAGTGTGAAAAATCGAGACTGGTGGGAGGAGTGGAAGGTTATAGACACCTAGATAAGACAAAGTGCCAAATATCGGGACCATCCCGATAAAACAGGGAAATTAGTCACCCTAACTAACATAAACTAGTTTGCGTTGACATAGCTGTGGAAATGTCTTCACTTAAATTTGACTCCCACCAATGTAAGCGCATGTAATCTGATTTAGTAACACAACTTCCCTGAGCAGCATAGAGTCACACTCGTTATCATTAGCTTGATGCAGCAGGGTAGACACCATGACTCCTGCTGGCTTTCAGGAGCCATCCCACAATGCCTCACGCTGACAATACAACTGATACAAGCGCTTCTGGTGAGGACGCACACTGCCAGCACAAGGACCAGATATGTGCACCCACAAGCGATTTAATAACTGCTGTGGCTGTGTGCAGACATACGTAAGACGGACACAAAGCTGTAGTGTAGATGTGGCCCAAGACTTGTCACCTACTTTGATAAATCTTATAGTTAATTTCGAATTTAGAATAGAATAGGATCATAGGGTTGGAAGGGAATTGCTTGCCTATACTTTGGTTTGTTATGAAACATAGCCAAGAAACCAAATGACCAATGTGAATCAGATTTATTTCTATAAACCGGTGATAAATACAGCATGGGAAAAAGCGTCTACTCCAGGAAACCATCTTATGTAGCATTTTTATATTCCCTTTGCAGGAAATGCAGTTCAAGAGTTGGATCCCTAAAGCCATCTTTTTACCATACCCGTGTACAAGTAACAGGTACTGTGTTCATCATGCGAAACTAGATTTAACCAATCAACTTTCTGCCTTGTTTTCCAGGTACCACAGGTTACCCCTTATCTTTGTTCTGAACACATGCATTCGAAAGGCACGAAGACACCTCCTTGCTTTGTAGCAGGGTAGAACAATCATGTTTCTTATTCTCTTTCTTTGGCCTTTCCCAGTACCACCAGTCTGTGAGAATAACTCCATTGCTGTAGCAAAACAGTCATGTGTCTTGATTCTGATGGTTTTCTGATCTACTTAAGCCAAAGTTTATTGCAGCTCAAGCAAATTATGAGGTTATGTGATACTTAGCACAAGTGAAAAGGATTATAATAAAGCCATATTAGGGTAAATATTGCTGCTATAAAATATTTGTGTTTAATGTACAGAGTGAGATCAACATTTAGGATATCAGTTTGATTTTTCAGGAACCTTTCCATCCCCCTAAACTAGAGAAAGAGACCTCAAGTATAAAGCAGTGGTTTCTCTTTTGACCAGAGCAGTCATCCCACGTTTGGGCTTTTGAGGGACGTTTCTGTTAGACACAGAAATCGATGATAGAGTCAAGTATTTTTTTTTGATGCAATCCTGCTTATTTACAGAAAATGTGCACAAAAGCCTGTCTCCCTAAAACTAGTTGAAATCAAACAGTAGAAGACAGTTTCTTTGCTTAAATCCCAAGTCTCTTTCCAGCCAGCACTCTGCTCAAAAACTCTCTATGATGAGCGCTTTTTCAGGGTCACACAGCAAGCACTCCTCTATGAGGCTTTCTTGCTGCTTTCTTTATATGATCCTAGGTTGTTTCTGTATCCTCCCCAGTGCGCACATGCGTGCACGCACACATGCACACGCACACACATGCCCTTCCAGATCCTTGTGTCTGCATTCAGACCTTACTGAAAGCCCCTCACACTCAAGGAGCGGTCTTAAGGATTCCAGGGCCGTGGGCAAAAGTCAAGGATGGGCTCTTCCTGTGCCATGTGAGGGAGCCCATCCTTGACTTTTACTTCTCTCCTGTGACTCTGTCGGGGTCCCTGACACTCCCTAATTGACCCCTGGCCTCACCACTACCCCTGCCAGCCCCCTCTGACCCCATTGGGTCCCCACCAGTCCCCTCGCCCCATCACCTCTCTGCCCCTCCACTTGGCTGCTGCCTCAATGGCCCCCCATACGCTGCTGGTGCAGAAGCATCACCAACCCCCTGCCATCTCCCCCCTCAGTCCTTCCTGGGGCCCCAACCACCATCTCCCCCCCATGGCCTCCCCACCCCCACTTGGCTACCGGCTGCTACCTCCAATAGCAAAAGCAGCAAGAGTCCTGTGGCACCTTATAGGCTAACAGATTTCTTTGAGCATAAACTTTCATGGGCTTCAACCCACTTTGTCAGATGCCCTCGAAAGCTTATGCTCAAAGAAATCTGTTAGTCTATACAGAATGGCCAACTTTATGGAAATCAAGAGCCACACAAGATGATTAGTAAAACTTCAAGAGCCACACTGAGGCCTATAGCCATATACCTTTACCTACTCCAAAATCACTACGTTTAAAATTCATTGCACACTAATTTTATCGTAGAAAGAGGACAAATATTGATCCTGCTAATGTCAAATTCTAATAATTACTTAAGGTTACCACAAAAATTAGGCCTATACAGTAAAAACGTAGCTGCTGCTCAATGTAGAAGACTGGAGGCTAGTGGTGAGTTTTTTAAAATCCCGACCATGCCGCACTTCTCTCCACCGTCCCGACCCCCTCCTGAACTCCTAGGCTGGAGCTGCTTTCCTAAATTGATTTGCTGACGTTCTTCAGGGAGCCACAATTTTTTATTCAAGAGCCGCATGTGGCTCCCGAGCCGCAATTTGGCCACGTCTGGTCTATAAGGTGCCACAGGACTAGGGTTACCAGACGTCAGGCAAAAGGAGGACATGGCCTCCTTTTTAGTTTCAAATCTTCTGTCCAGCAGACATTTTTAAAATACATGATTTTATCTGGCTTTTTACTTACAGGGGTTAAAGTATGCTGGAACTCCCCAGAACACCCTATTTTAGGGGGGAGGCATTTCAGGGCCCCCTAAAAACAGAAGATTATGATATTAATACTACATTTTCTGCTTGTGTCCTCCAACGTCCTCCTTTTTGTACTTCCCTGTCCTCCTGTCCATGCTTTGGTATCTGGTAACCCTACACAGGACTCTTGCTGTTTTTGCTATACACAGACTAACACGGCTACCCCTCTGGAAATTTCTACCTGCAATATCTCGTCCTCCCCAACCCACCCGCTGCTGCCCTGGCTGGTGCGCATATGGCACATGAGACCGTAGGCTGCAAGGAAATTAAACACAACTGCATGCGTAGGGCTCTTCCCCCCTGCAGGGCCCTGAGCAAATGCCCAGCCTGCCCCCAACCTCACTAAGACCACTGCCCTACGCTTAGCTACCCACATGATTCAACTCCTACTCCACCCTTGCGTGTGACCTGCATTTTGGGTGATGACTCCTATCGTTTCAACTACTTAATCCATAAAGGAGCTTACTTGCTTTTTATATTTGTCCTGAATAAAGGAGTGCTGTAAGAGCCCCAGGCCTCACTGAGGTTTCACCCAGTCCCCAGTATAACAGGATTTAGCAGCTGCAATTTAAAATCAATCTAAATGGCTTCAGGTACTTCACAAACTCCAGTCAATTCCTCAATGACAAGATTCAATTCCCTCGGCCTTGCCCCTCCAACCACTACTGGTGATTTCTACCCACAAAAGCTTATGCGATGCATAACTCTGTTAATCTTTAAGTGCCACACGACTTCTAGCTTCTTCAGGAGAAGGAAGAACATGACAGGCCTCTGGGGAGCAGTTTGCTATGGCTCTGTGGTGCAAAAGAGCAAAAAGTCAAAAAATAAACAGAGACAATTCTTGCTCACTGTGTTCTAACAGAGGCTAATGAGTTACTTGAACTTTGTTGTGTATTTATACACCTACAGAGCTACTCACACACATCAATTTCTTCTGTTATTAGCAGCGCTGCAACAAGGCATTTTGGCTCCCAGGGCGCATTCCACCTGAAGCGCACCCCTTACAGTGAGCAGCACCTGGAGCGAGTGGCACCAATCACACCTTTTGATAGATTGGCTCAATGGAGCCAATCCGGGGTGCCCTGCCATAGTTACAGCCCTGGTTACTAGATCACTTCCTTGCATCTTCACAAGACTACCCTCAAAGCCCCCCTTTTGCACAAAGCAATCTAGGTGTATCAAGATTACCAATTTTCTGCACTTCAGTCACCTGTCCCTGGAACTTATTGATATTATTGTGCATTTCCACGTACATTTTATATTTTGGTCACATAGACGTCCTTCTTGTGAAAAAACCTTGCCAGCTTCCTAGTATTACACTGGAGTTCTGGGTTAATATCATGGCTGTTATTGAACAGACTGATGGCAGAAGTGCAGGGGCAGAAACTGCAGCGACAAAAATATTATCTATACCAAAGAAACTGACCTGAATAGTCCAAAGGGGTAGCTGTGTTAGTCTAGTCCAGGGTCAGGACCCAGTACTGGGTTGCAAACCCTCAGGCACTGTGTCATGGCACCCCATGCTGCTGCCACCAAAAGACTGGAATGAATTGCTCAAAGATGTAATTGTTGGGTTGTGGGCAGAAGTGATTTTTTTTCAACTGAGTCTTGAGGGAAAAGCTTGAAAACCACTGGTCTAGTACAGCAAAACAAACAAGGAGTCACATGGCACTTAAAGACTAACAAATGTATTTATCACATGAGCTTTTGTGGAGGAATTCACACTTTATCAGATGTTTCCACGACAGCTCATGCGATAAATACATTTGTTAGTCTTTAAAAGTGCCACAAGACTCCTTGTTCGTTTTGACCTGAATAGTGTTTGCGCTGATCCTTCATATTCGCCACTGACACCCCTCCTAGAGTTTTCACTATTCTGTATTAGGCTCTTGTTAAAGTCATTTTCCCTGAATTTTCCATTTGCTTCCACTTTCTTCATGTTTATATGAAGACTTGAGTCTTTGCCCCTGTTGCTATTAGAAGTGCTGGAAATCATCCACACTTTTAAATATTGCTGACATTTTTCATAGACTTTTGAATTTAAAAAAAAGTGAGGGGAGGGAGGAAATGGAGGCAGAGCTGTAACTAAGGAATTTGGCACCCCTTACAATGGCCAGGGGCTCACGGCAAGGAACGCACCCTTTAACAGAGCAGCCGGTGCACCCAGGGCAAAGCCCCGCTCACCCTGCCATAGTTATGGCTCTGGACGGAGGAATCAGAAATGTAACGTTTCCCGCTCTCCATTTTATTACCAACAACTGAGCTGGCCAAAATATTTCGAATCTCAGTCAAGGCAGCGTGGTCCCAAGCCTAAACATTAAAACAAATAGAGATGGGTCAAAATTATAGCAATTGGAACTAATTAATAACAAATTAGAGTTAGATCAGAACCAAATCCTCAAAATGAACACCCCTCAAACTGAATCTCTATTAGACCCCCAGACCAGAATAAACATCAAATTGGAATCTGAAAGCCAGCTCAGAGTATGACCTCAGATATGTCTGTAATTCCTAATATAATTTCAGGCTTGTTTACATGGTGATATCCAGTAAAAATTAATGTGAATTAAGGCCATTTTAATTCTAAATTGGGGTCTTTCATACGTGGGTTTTGTGCAATTTAATTAATACACTTCAAATTCACACCTTTAAGGGAACATATTGTTGTTTTCACATGTTCCCTTTTGGAGCCTCTTGCAGAACCACAAAGGGAAGTTTATTTGTAGAGCAATCACTACAGTGTATATTTGAACAACAGGGCACCCATTATGCAAGAGGCAACACCCCTCCGCAGATCAGAACACGATCTCATGCTTGCTTTTGTTTTCACTTTTCCCTCCACAAGAGCTGCTGATTAATGGCAGCACTAGAAACTGAAGAGTTGTGTTTGGCCACAGAACAAGGTCCTATATGGGTCCCCTTCCAACCGCCGCAGCCTGCTCCTGATGGGATTCATTTCAAGAGATTAGGCTCCAGAGGCGTACATGTTCAGAAGCGACTAATGCCTTAATTTTGGCAGCCCAACTTGAGACACCTGAACAGGGCCTGATTTTCAGAGCATGCTGAGGACCATCCTCTGGAAATCAGGCCATGGCTCTCCAGCTAGGCACCCCAGAAACTTCAGCTCCCAATATCACCAGTGGCTTTTGAAAACTTGGGCCTCTCTCCCCAGTTGGTCCATCGCCTGTGTACTGAGACTGCCGGCAAGTGGCCCAGGAATAGGGTTACCAGATGTCAGGCAAAAGGAGGACATGTCCTGCTTTTTACCTTTATGTCCTCCGTCCAGCAGGCATTTTAAAAATACCTATTTTTGTCTGGCTTTTTACTTAAAGGGGTAAAGCATGCTGGAATGCCCTGGAACACCCTACTTTTGGGGGGAAGCTTTCCAGGACCCCCTAAAAACAGAAGAATATTACATTAATACTACCTTTTCTCTGTGGCTATGTCCACACGTACATGCTTATTTCAATTTGAGTTAAATTGAAATAAATTAATTTGAAATAAAATCCTTAATTCAAATTAACTTAAATCGAAATACGCAAAACCCTCAAATCAAAATAGCAAGTCCAGACGCAGGACTTGCTATTTCGAATCAGGAGAGGGGCACCATGGGAGGTGTGGCAACATAGCCCCCTCCACGACCCAATATATACAAAAAGGAAGGCACCCTGGGAAGGAGAAGGGCAAAAGTGTTATTTCAAAATAACATGTCCGAACGGCATAGGTTTAAGCTATTTTGAAATAACATCTCTTGTTTTGAAATGATGGAGCTTGTCATTTTGAAACAAGAAAACATTGTGTGGACCTAATCTTTTTTAAATCGAAATAACCATTATTATTTTGATTTAAAAGATGCGTGTGGACATACCCCATGTGTCCTCCAATGTCCTTTTCATACTTTCCTGTCCTCCTTTCCATGCTTTGGTATCTGGTAACCCTACCCAGGAAGCCTTTAACCTTGTGTTTCTGTTTGTATGGTACAAACTAATGGGATAAAACTGGACACTGACAGCGCACCGGATCTGCATGTGGCTCCCTGTGCATGGGTGCATCCCTACTTTTGGGCCCAGTACAAACTTTTAACACTGGCCCTTGAGTAAGGTGGAGTTACAGCCTGGGCTGGGTCCCCGCACAGCCTTTGGGCCCTGGGAAAGTGTACCCCTTTTCCCCCCAATGTGAGCACCCGGCACTGAGATCAGTAGAACTTGTGACAAGCGGTTGGCCTGCGCAGATGCCATTGTCCGGCTAGATCCTGATATGGCTCAGTCCTACACTGGCAGGGAGATGGACAGGATGACCTAGGAATTCTTTTCTGCACCCAAAGTCTATGGATTCGTCTACACAGCAATAAAACTCCCATTACCCGGTCTATGTCAGCTGACTTTTTGTAGGATAGATGTTCGGTCCCAGGCAGGAACCCAGGTTTTGGGACCCCCACAAGGAGTGCTGAGTCTCAGAAGTCCAGGTCAGCTGATATGGGCCAGCAACGTCCATGACATCCAACAATATAACATTTATAAATAATTGCGTGTCGCAAAAGCATTTTCATTGCCTATTGTTGGTGAGTATTTTTTCTACTTTTTTGAAAGAACAAATCAAAGACCCACTGCAATAATTTTCTCTTTTAATATCTTTCTAGAAACATGGAAGCATAGAAAGATGCCAGCTCATTTAGACTGTAATCTCGTTGTGTCAAGGACTATTTCTTCCCAGGTGTTTGCGTTGTGCCAAGCAAAGTGAAGGCCTGGTAGCAGTGAGGGCCTCTAGATTCTATCACGCCACAAATAATTAAGAATAAAAATCTATCTAATTTCACCTCTATGGTGTTCCAGGATGTCAAGGTCAGAGAGAAAGTTTTAATAAATGCGACTTAAAGGAAAGCTCTACTTGTGGGTGGTTATCTGAACCAAACCTCCATAAGCTGCAAAAAAATTGCCTTGTCCTAAGTGCAATTCCCTTTGCTGGTATTACAAGAGGCACTCAGTAACATCACCTAGGAATGCAGGAGATAGACGGGAAGGATCCAGTGAGCTTTTTCTAGCTCTGAAAATTGGGACTCTGTGAAAACTGAGCTCTTCTGCCCCACTAAGTGCTCTCAACCTGACTCTGTTTTATTGGCATCACCATCTCCCAATAAATGTGATAAGAAAATCTCATTAGTCCATGAAATGAAGCCCTGATGCATTGTCTCTGACACTGCCATTTAAAGGCAACTTACCGCGTGGGCTTTCTCAGCGTCAGTAGGACATAGTGAAAATTGTGCCTATCCCTCGTAGTTTATTTTTAGGTAAGTGTCAGAATTAAGGCCATTTTTGCTACACCTCTTTTTTTTCAGCAGGCCTAGCCTAAACATGATCTCAAGAAAGAGCCTTTTTATTGCCAAGACAATGCACGATAAGGAGAGATCATTTGTCTGCAAAAAGTTACTTCAGCTGCGTTCGAAAAGTGGTCCCAAGAGTCTGATTCCAGTCCAGACTCAGCCCTAACGAACATTAAGGAATTCTAGTTTCCAGATAAGGGACTTTTCTTTATAGTTTTTATTTCATAGCAATAGTCACTGCTCAAAGATAAGGAGAACGTACATTTTGTTTAACTACACTCTTGCTCTTTGGTTGGAAGCTTAAAATGAACTGGCGTCCATCTAATCCTTTTGTAATTTTCATGAATACCTGATTCCCTCGATAAGGGAAAGTGTAAGTCAACACAGTTCTGTTGTAATTGGGTGTTACCTGTTTAGATACTGAACTGCTATCTCGGGATCACTTCTCAGGGTCTGCTGGACTTTACCTTCCCTCACTGGGTGAAAGCAGATCGCTCTCTGGTTCTGCTGTGGCTCAAAAGAATCGAAGCAAACTACATGAAAATTTGGAAGAAATATTTCTTTTAGAGCTGGGGGGTGGAAGAGAATTTTTCTCATATTTGATAAGAATCCTCATGTTTTTCTATAAACGTATCTAACCCTGACCAAACTACATAAGGAATACACATGCAAAATATCTTAGTCTATGTCTATGCTTACAAAATTAATTCTAAGCAGTTAATTCAAAATAAGTACTTTGAATTCAAATCAAAGTTATTACTTCAAATTAGCACTACTTTGAAGTTATTATTTCGAATTGGGAGTTCAGTGAAGACTCTAATTCAAAATAAAGTGAGCCTTATTAATTCACAGTAGAGAGTCTTCACTAGACTCTCTAATTTGAAATGGGGAAGGCAGACAAAAGAATAGGAAATTAGTTTGAATTCAGCCTACTCCATGGCTTAAAATGGCTTAATTTGAACTAATAACTTTGAAGGAAGCAATACTTTGGAGTAAAAGTAGGTTTTATTATATCAAATTAGTGGATCCTTATTTCGAATTAAGGACCACTTAATCCGATATAATAAAATGCCTCCTAGGCCAGGGGATAAGCTATTTCGAATTAAGCCTTATTAATGTGAAATAACTTGTAAGTGTAGACATAGCCCTACATATTACAACAGGGCTCAACAAATCCCAGGTGCCAAGTTGCCATGGTGCCCACAATTTTGCCCCTGGCACCCAGATTCACTGCAGTAGTCAGAGAGGTGAATGCCAAGGGCTGAGCTTTAGGGGCTGCAGTGCCGGGTTATGGGGTGCCCACCACCCCGCAAAAATTCACCTCGGCCAGCTGGAACGTTGCCCCCCCTTTTGTTTTCCTGCCTGCACCGCCCCTGGACTGGCTGGTCTGTTCAAGAGCTGGCCAGCATCCCGCCTCTGCCCCCCACAGCTGGCTGGGCTGGGAGCCCTGGAGCCCCACACCAAGCATTGGCAGAGCCATGGGACCTGGACACACACACACTCAACTCCAGCCAGGCTGCCCTGCCCACAGGACAGGTGCCACCATTGTGGGGTAGGCCCACAAGTGGGCAGCCCCAGATCCCCGATCTGGTCCTGTGAACACCCCCTGGTCAGCATTCCCTCTAATTTTTCATAGGCTGTGTGTGCAAAAAATTTCTTTTGAGCAAATTGTTGGAACAGGTGTCCCAATTTGTGCACACTGCAGTGAGTGTGGTCAGACTTGTGAGTGCAACAAAGTAAAAGTGTCTGATGCTAATAATGTCTAAAATTAATTTTGATAGGGTGATGGAAATGATTTATAAATTAGAAAACCTTATTTGAAACATGGTACTTGAAATCGCCTTCTTAAAAGTAGCATAAAAATATTAGCACTGTTGAATTTTTTTGTGCGTGCTTTATTTTGTTGTGTGTGCGGGTTTCACAACCTGTGTGCATGTGCACATGCGCACAGCTTAGAGGGAACATAGCCTCTGGTGCCTAAAAATAAGCTGGTGTGGTGCTGACACTTTCAGCACCCCTGCCTCTCACCTCTCTTCCCCTAGCTGAAAGTGCCCTGGGGAGTGGCTTTTTTTCAGGGGCAGCAGCCGTTTGTGCACCACACCGCCGCCAAAAGTGTCAGCTGCTGTGGTAGTTTTTCAGCGGCAGGGGACCTTCTTTGCTCTGCATCACCATCAAGGGAAGTGGCGGCTGCGGGTTTTCAGCTGCAGGGGGCCCCTTCAAGGCCACACACCTAGGAACCTAAGTTTTAGGGCTAGCCCCTAGTATGACACATTTGTCAAGGCCCGTATTACAATATGCCTCAATGTAATGCTTGTAGTCTAATATACAATCGTTTATTGTTTATTCTTACAGCAGCACCTAAGACTCTCAGAGAAAAATCAGGCCCTGATTGCGCTAGGTGCTGTTCTTAACATACTGTAGTATCTGACAGCTCCTCTGAGAAGCAGCAGTGGCCCAGATAGATGCAGAAACTAAGCAGGGTGTTGACAAAGTTAGCGTTTCTCCTAGTTCTGTGCTCTGTGACCTAAGCCAGGCTTCTGTTCATTTATAGCTAGCACCCACAAGAGTCATTCACTAGATTCCACTTGTTTATTGGGATGCCAAGGATTCAGAGAAGAATGATGCCAGAAACAAAATGAAAAAATATACTAGAAAATTAACAGCCTGCTGCTGACTTTAGTGGGAGCTCTGCGGGCCCAAGGAGTGCAGGAGAGAGCTGTAAGTTGCTGACCAAAGCGACTTTCTTATGTAAGCAAAATATAGATCTCACCCGGGTGCGTTCTTTCCCTCTGCATGTTATTGACAAAGCAGTTGCGTTTAAGAGCATTAGAGGAGAGGCTAAGGGACAGTCGATGCAGAAGGACATGTGACTTCTGGTCACTTGTGGCCAGAAGATCCTTTCCATTTTTATCATGAATTTTATTTTCAGCTTCTGTCTTTTGATTTTCTCCACTTAACTCTCAGGGGCAGGAGGTGGGTGTGGTGGATCTTGAGCATGGAGACAAGAGATGTTTGTTGCATCACACAGCACCATGGAAGTCCAGAATCCTTTCCCAAGGCATCGTGGTCCTCCACTCTGACCAGAGGGAAATCACTCTTGGCCGTCAGTGCGCTATGTGCTAACCAGAGAAGGCAAGCTCCCTGTTTCATGGTGCTCAGCATCCAGATCAGATGTTAATGGCCTCCTCATTTCCCAAAACACTTGCCCAAAGAGCCTGACAGAAGGAAACTGAGCCAGGAACAGGCTGTGAACACAGCCTAGAAAAAGTATGACCCAACAACCAGGGCACTAAACTAGGACTTTGTGTTATTTTGGACAACTGATTTCACCTGTTTCCTCTCCCACTCTTTCTCTGCTCCCCAACCTAAGCAATAGTCATTCAGAGGAACCTGGACTAAGAAGCACACGTAGGAACTGAAAGGTTCACTCTAGACCTTCCCTGAGAGAGCCCACTGGCCATACAGCTAGATTCAGCAGCCCAAGAGTATTAATACTAAATAACTAAAGAGTAAGGGTGCATGGTCACCACAAAGAAAAACTTGTGACACTGAGTCTCTGAGACTAGATTAATTGACTTGGGCTTGTAGAGCTCAGGCTGAGGGCTAAAAACTTTGGTGTAGACATTCCCACTTGGGTGGGATTCCAGACTCCCAGACCATCCCCGCTCACTGAATTTAGAGCACAAGTTCCAGTCCAAATCCAAACATCTCCATGGCTGTTTTTAGCCTCACAAACCCAAGTCAACTGATCCGGCTCCCGAGACTCAGTGCCCTTGGTTTTTTTCTTTGTAGTATAGCCGTACCCTCTCTGGCAGGCAGATCTGTGGTTGAAGCCAGGTTTTCAACAGCCTTTCCCACTGTACCCACCTGAAATCCCCTGCCAATCCCTCCCCACCTCCACTCTTTCTCTATGGCAAAGCACTGCCAAGCACGCATTTACCTTTAAGCCCATGCGTGAGTTTGGATCTGCTTAGCAACCCTTTGTGTGCATCACTTCAGCGGGTGCTTAAGTCCTGTTGGGCTTTGCTGAATAGGGCCTATATTGAGAAGAACTGATCTCTCTCGCAGGGGTCTGATACAGAGCCCATTCCCATAGTATCTAGGCACATCTTTTATTGCCCATCTAGCCTTCTGTCCAGCAAGGCAATGCTGCAGCAGGGAACACCACATGGATCTTTGCTGTCCACACGTCTCCAGAATTGTCCTATGTACGTCTCCTAGAGGAAAGTGACTATCACCAGCAGGGACAGGTCCCACATGTGCTGCAATGCCTAGGCATCGGCTGGAATAGGCAGCCCACATTTGCTTGGTTTTGTGCGTTTAAAATATCCCATTGACCAACACATTGTTCAAAGGCTGGGATTTTGTGGCGGTCTTTATAGACTTTGGCACAGGAGGTGTGTATATATATATATATATATATATATATATATATATATATATATATATATATATATATCTGAACTGCATGAGGACTGAGGTTTAAGAGGATATTTTCTGGCTTAGTCTAATTCTCTTGCAAGATAGTTTATTCCACACCAAGTGAAATCCTGCCTGAATTAACTAACCACTTTCCTCTTATCTGGTTTTCCTGTTATCTTATTCCAAGGGAAAGGCTGGGAGTGAGCCAGGCCACACCACTTTCGAGCGCTCCTTCCTACCAGCCTCCCCACGTCGGGATCCCAGAGGCAGGAGAATTTGTTGTAAAGGTGCAGGTGGCTTTGCCTCTGGATATCCAGGAAGATTGGCAAAAGGAAAGCCTCAGGGCAAGAGCCATTCCATTCATAGCCTTTCAAAGAAATGTTGGGGTCTACTCCAGCCTTCCTTATGCACCCGCATATCCCGCTGGCTTCAGAATGTGCATAAGCAAAACAGGATTGATTCATGAAGTCTCATCCCTGAGCATCCTTCCCTATCGGTGACTTGAGGTCTGCTTCTGTGAGGTGACTTCCAAGAGAGCCAAGAGCTCTCCACACCTCACAGCTGACCCTTCGTATTTGTCCTGAGATGTGACACGGTGCAGTGTGAGGTGATGTGACTGATTTTAAAAGCCTTTCAAAGAGGTCATGGTTTCAGTGCAAGTGGACAAGAAGAGAAATTTTTCTGGAATGGGAGGAAGAGGGATTTAAAAGCAGCTGCGAGGGCAGGCATAGCGGAGAGGGAGAAAGAGGCTATCATTACAGAACTCTCTCAAGGTCCCTTTTCTGGTGACTACTGCAGATTTGCAGGCACTTATAAGGGTACGTCTACACTGGCACCTTAGGTTGACTTAAGGAAGGTTAAGTCGACCTATAGATCCCCGGGGCCACGTTGGGTTGTTATTAATTTGACTTAAGCTCTTCCTTAAGTTGACTTAATAACACCGCCTCTTAAGATCAACTTAATGCTTAAGTTGACCTTATTAAGTTGACTTAAGCCAATATAAACATGGAAAGCCCTTAAATTGACCTAATTGGCCTCCAGGCCCCCTCCCAGAGATCCTGGCCACCAGGAACCACTGACCTAGCCCCTGCCAGTGCAGATGCAAGCAGTCAACAGGAGTTTTCAGTATGGACTCTCTAAATCTACTTAACAAGGCCAACTTTAAGTCAACTTAAAATTGCCTTTGTTAGGTCGACTTAACAGAGACTCCACTATAGACGTGCCCTCAGAGAGCTCTTACCAGGGTGAGGTAGCTTTTGGTTTCAGTACTAAGCCCAGAGAAGCTCTTCAAATCCATCATGGGCCTTTTCTGCTTTAACTCTCCCTGGGGCCACTCTCAGTTGGAGTTGGGGGGGGGGGTTGAGCAATACCCGAACTGCCTCCGTCTCAAGTTACGACTGGTTGTTAACTTCAGTGGCTAAGTCTTGCCAGTTCTGACTCACTGGGCTATCTCTGGGTCTCCTTGGATGTGAATGAGCACAGCTCCCCTGACTGTTAATCAATGGGAATTTTTAACAGAAGTAGAGAACGGTTAGGGTCTCCCGGCGTGGGCCTGCTGAGTTCTTTGACAACAGAGCTCTGCGCTGGTCGAGAGTGTTGCTCTTCCTCAACCACACACAGCAGACTTTAGGGAAGACACCATAGCTCAATCTGCAGCAGAATGCCACTGAAATGGTTTGATTGTAAGTTCTTTGGGGCAGGGGCTGTGCTTTGTATCAAGAGGGTGTCCAGCACCCACCACTTGCAGCCCTGAGAGGTGCTTCTAGCGCCTGTCAGAGAAAGAACAATAGTAGCAAACATTGTACGGCCTCCCAAAATCCTCCTCCTGGCCTGCGAGTGGTTCTGCAGCAGACCGTCCTCCGTTGCCCCTTTCCCGTCAATCACTACTTCCATCAGGGACATTCTGGTTGCCAACATTACACTCCTTGGGTCTGGTAAAATAATATATACAACTCAAACAAGTCATTTGAATCTGAATACTCAGTCCCAACCTGCTTTTGGTCAACCAGCCACTGCATCCCCTTATAGCTTCCCCTAGTCTTCCAGGCACAGCACCCAATGTTCTCCTGATACTAGCTATTCTCTAGTGGGGAGTCAGAGGTCAATAGGCAACCTCAGCCCTGCTGCTCACCCAGCCCTCTGTCTTCCAGGACCCAACCCATCCCCTGAGTCAAGGGTCTTCCGCTCCCTAGAGACCCAGCCTCAGCACCCTCTTTCCTGTTCCCCCCTGCTCTTTAAAGTGCCCAGGTGCCATATGTCAGGCTCTGCCACCAGGCTGCTAAGGTGGGCTGGCCCAGTTCCCTCCAGTAGCTCCAGGAGGTTCGGCTGCTCAGGATGAGGTGGGCTGGACCAGTTCCCTCTGCAGTAATTATAAATATGAATTCATTAATTAATATTGATTGTTAATCATTACTAAGCTGGCTGGCTTTGTAGGTAGAGAGTCAAGACATTGAGGTCTCCTGCTGCCACTGACCTGCTAGGTGACCTTGAGGAAGTAAGTCCCATTGCCTCTCTAGTTCCCCTCCCATCATCACTTCTTTCACTTGTCTACTTCAATTGTATGCGCTGCAGCAGGGAATGTTTCATACCCCGTGTTTGTACAGCGCCTAGCACAGTGGGACTTCGATTTCTGTTGGAGGCTTATAGAATATAAGAACATAAAATGAGTCAGACCAGTGGTCCATCTAGCCCAGTATCCTGTCTTCCAACAATAGTGAGTGCTAGAGGCTTTAAAGTGAATGAACAGAACAAGACAATTATCAAATGCTCCATCACATGTCATCCACTCCCAGCTTCTGGCAATCACCCGGAACATGGGGTGGCATCACTAACCATCTTAGCTGACAGCCACCGAAGGACCTATCCTTCATGAACTTATCTAATTCTTCTTTAAACCCAGTTACAATTTTGGCTGAATCCCCTAGCAATGAGTTCCACAGGTTGACTATGCATTGGATGAAGAAGTGCTTCTTTATGTTGGCTATAAACATGTTCTCTAGTGATTTTGTTAGGTGACCCCTGATTCTTGTATTATATGAAGAGATAAATAACACTTCCTATGTAACTTTCTCTTCGCCATTCATGATTTTATAGACCTCTATTATATTCCTCCTTAGTCCTCTCTTTTTTAAGTGAAACAGTCCTAGCCTTTGTAATCTCTACTTGAATAGAAGCTGTTCCTTGTTTTTTTACTCTGTACCTTTTCCAATTCTAATATATCTTTTTTGAGATGGGGCAGCCAAAACTGCACACAGTATTCAAGATGTGGGCTAGCCATGGATTTATAATGGCAGTATGATATTTTCTGACTTATAATAAAACAAAGAAGGAGTCCTCTGGCACTTTTAAAGACTAACATTTATTTCTCACATGAGCTTTCATGGGTAAAATCCCACTTCATCAGGTGCATGAAATGGAAACTAGGGAGCTATAACTGCAGAGACGGGTAAGTCACAAGATCAGTTCAAAGTTTTTCAGCAAATAAGGAAGTTGCTTTGATTCAGACTGTGTGGAACAGCAGATAAAGAAGGTGGGAAGGTTAACAGAGGGGAAAAACACCTTTTGTAATGTGAGAGGCAGCCCAGATATCTGTTCAGACCAAATATAATGGTGCCAAATCAGCATATGACGCTACCTCTGCAGTTTCCCAGTGGAGTCTTAATTTGAAGTGTTTCTGTTGCAGTACTGTAACTATCATGCCTTTCGCAGAATGTGCAGGGAGGTTGAAATATTCCCCTATCGCAGGGGTCGGCAACCTTTGCTGGCCCCCTTGCCAGCTGCTCCCCCCAACTCTAAGCAGGTACCAGGAGCAGGGCCAGCAGGAGAAAGCAGCCACCAAGCACACGCATATCGTATGGTCCCAGGCCCCACTGTGAGTGAGACCGGAAGAGGAAAAGAGCCATCATGCACATGTGGCTCGTGCAGCTCCAGGCCCCACTGGTGGTGGTGGGGGGATAGGAAGAGCAATGGGGGAGCAGCCATGATGCATTCACAGCGTGCAGAGCAGAGATGCAGGGTCAAGAGTCCTGCATGGTGTTCAGAATGGGTGGGTGTCTCATCTTTGGTACACGTGCTAGGGACCGCCGACCCCCGACCTATTGGTTTTTGAATGTTGCCATAATTGATGTCTGATTCGCGTCTATTTATTCTTTTGCACAGAAACAGTCCAGTTTGGCCAATGTATAAGACCGAGCAGCATTGCTGGCCAATGATGGCATATATCACACTGGTGGATGAGCAGGTGAATGAGCTCCTGACGAAGCAGCTGATTTGGTTAAGTCCTGTGATTATGTCATTTGAGTAGATATATGCACTGAGTTGGCAACAGGATTTGTTGCAGGAAAATGTGCCTGCCTTAGAGCTTCTGTTGCTTGGTGTATCGTTGCTGGTGAGTATTTGCTTAACGTCGGGGGGGCTATCTGTAAGCAAGGAGAGGTCTGCCTTCCAAGGCTTGAGAGACTGAGGGATCATCTTGCAGGATAGGTTGTTGAACCTAGATGATGTGCTGTAGAGGTTTGACTTGGGGGTTGTGGATGATGACCAGTAGCGTTCTGTTGTTTTTTTCATGGTCTTCTCCTATTGTAGTTGACCTCAGGATACCCATCTGGCTCTGTCAGTCTGTTTCTTCACTTTCACAGGTGGGTACTAGAGTTTTAAAAATATTTGATAGAGATCCTAAAGGTGTCTGTCTCTGTCTGAGGGATTGGAGCAAATGTGGTTATATCTTAGGGCTTGGCTACAGACAATGGATTGCTTGATGCATCCTGAATAGCTGGAGGGAGGGAGGTAACTGCAGCAGTGAGTAGGTGTCCAGTATAGGGTGATGTTTATGTGTACATCACTTATTTGTACTGTGACGTCCAGGAAATGGATCTCCTGTTTGAATTGGTCCAGGCTGAGGTTGATGGGAGGGTAGAAATTGTCGAAATCCTGATGGAATTCCTCAAGGGCCTCCTTTCCGTGGGTCCAGATGATGAAGATGTCATCAAAATGGTTCCCAACATTCAGCTAGCTCAGGGCTCAGCAACCAAACGATAAGAAGACCCGTTTTTTAAAATTCCTTCAATAACCAAGTACTTTGAGAGCCACAATGGGTGCAGACTCCTGGTGGAGGGAGCTGGGTGAAGGTGCCTGCTGCAGAGTCCCCTGGCACAGGAAGAGCCAGGAACGGGCCCCCTTTCTGGTCTCCTGCCAGCAGTGGGGTGCTCAGACCCCGGCACAGGTCACTCACAGGGTCCCCTGGGGGCAGGAGCTGCTAGGGAGCAGCCAAAGAGCCACATTCACCTCTGGAGCCACAGGTTGTAGATCCCTGGCATAGGTGATAGGGTGACCAGATGTCCTGATTTTATAGAGACAACCTTGATATTCAGGGCTTTGTTTTACATAGGCACCTTACCCCTCAGCCCATCCTTATTTTCTGTGGTCACCCTAGCTATGTCCACACACACATGCTTATTTCGATTTAAGTTAAATCAAAATAAGTTAATTTGAAATAAAATCCTTAATTCGAATTAACTTAAATTGAAATAAGCAGAAACCTCAAATCGAAATAGCAAGTCCAGACGCAGGACTTGCTATCTCGAATCAGGAGAGGGGCACCATGGGAGGTAAGGCAACATGGCCCCCTCACTGGGCCATGCCCCACCCAATATATACAAAAAGGAAGGCACTCTGGGAAGGACAAGGGCAAAAGTGTTATTTCAAAATAACAAGTCCAAACAGTGTTATTTTAAAATAACCATTTTGAAATAACAGATTATTCGAATTAAAGTAGGTTTAAGCTATTTCAAAATAACGGCTCTTGTTTTGAAATGACGAAGCTTGTCATTTCGAAACAAGAAAACGTTGTGTGGACCTAATCTTTCCTAAATCGAAATAACCAGTGTTATTTCAATGTAAAAGATACGTGTGGACATACCCCCAATAGGTGATGTCTACACTGTGCCATACAGTGGAGCACTGAGCCACTACAACATCGTGAGTGCTGATAAGCCCTGAACTACATGAAGGTAAATCAGAAGCAAGCCAATAGAGCCACATGGTGCAAATCCTTGTCTACAAACAAACCACTCCTGCAAAAGTTACCTTTTTGTTTTAATTCGCACCTTTTCTTTCATGCAGGTCTGCATGTAGATGCTGAATTAAGAGGGTCTCAATTTTATGTACTTTAACTTGTTACCACCCTTCGTCCCCTGCCACTTACAGCCTTTTCTATGGGAAAGAATGACAGGGTGGTGTGCTAACACCTCCTCTCCACAAATAAGGTGCTAACTACCACCGAATGTCCCTGTCCCCTTTGCACAGGTAGGTTTTCAGAGCAGTTTAGTGGAATGAGCACATATTTTGGTGCTGAGGGCTAGCTTGGTGCTTAGGGAAGGTTGGACCCCACCCATCCAGGGAACATAAGGATGGGCTGAACCACACCCAGAGCAGTTTTCTCTTTAGTTTTGGATCAGGGTCACTTAAATCAGCGCCGACTCTCAGAGGAAAGATGCTGCTGACTGCAACCAGATCATCTTTTTCCTGCTGAGTCATTCAACCACAAGTCAGCTCTGGTTGGAGTTTGGAGCCTGTAAAGAAGATGAAGCAATTAGAAAACATAAAACCATCCTAAACATTTCCATCATGTATTTTGGAAACAGTGTTTGATAGCTAGATATCAATATGGAAATAGATACAGCTATACAAACAAGGAGTCTAGTGGCATTTTTAAAGACTAACAAATTTATTTATCTCATGAGCTTTCATGGGAGAAAATCCCACTGTGTCAGACAATGTTGCCCTGAAGTACTGAGGCCTGAACATTTTGGCTTTGCACCAGTGAAGCAGGAATCTGCAACGAAAAATGACCGGAGCAGTCTATAAGTGAAACAGGCTCTGTTTAAATTGTCTAAAGTTGAAAGGGGATTGTAGGCAAACAACATCAAGAGTAGGGCTGGGTGAGGACTGGATTTTCTGTTTTATGGGGAAAGCCACACTTTCTAAAAAAAGTGTCCACACTGAAACCAATTCTTTACATTTCCTGCAAAATGAAATTCCCACCCCCTAGCCTCCAGAAACTTACAAAAAATATATTTTAGGTTCATTAGAATATTTCATTTTGATACAATGGAAATATTTTGTTGCTATTTGAATTTTTTTTGAATTTTCCACTATCTGATAGAAAACTTAAGTTAAAATGTCATTTTGGAGCAGAGCAGCAACACATTCCATTGAATACGCCTTTGGTTTGGGGGTTTGGTTGGTTTGTTTGTGTTTGTTTGACACAACATCAACCGCTTTCTGTGAAACATTTACAAACAGCCAGCATTCTCCACCAGAGAAACATTTTGCAGGAAAATTTCTGGCCAGGTCTACTCAGTAATGACCAAAAATAAAGATCAAAAGAACAAAAACAAAGATCAAAAAGTGGGGGGGAAAAAAGGCAAATTAGTTTCTTATATTTATGTGCATTGATAATTGTAGGTATCAATGCAATTTTGCTAATTCTTGCAATTTTATCACAAGTCTTGTGATATTTAGTGTTTTACCTGAAGTCCCAGATGCTGGAGTCAGGTGATTACTTGCTTACTTATAAAAAAATGTTTCTAGCTCCTGTGATTGCACAGAAAAGTATGAAAGCGTGAAGCAACTTGCAGAATAGAGTTACTCCATTGACTTTGATAGGCTTTTACTCCAGATTTAGATCTGGCCTTCACTCCAGATTTACAGATTAGTCCATGATTTTTAACCTCACAATGTCGTTTTAAGAGTTGAGCAATTAATTAGAAATGTGCCTGTCTGTCTCTGAGTGATTGGGGAGCACCACATAGTACCAAGACAGCGGTGTTCAATAGTCACTCAGCCCAGGCGCTTAAAAGAATAGTCTTCATTCGTTGTCTTAGACTTTGTCTGCACCAGAACTTTTGTTGGTAAAACTTTTCTTGGGCAGGATTGTGAACAAAACACACCCTGACTGCCATAAATTTTACTGACAAAAGTGCCAGTGTGGACAGCACTATGTTGCTGGGAGATGCTCTTGTGCCAGCATAGCTATCCACTTGTTGGGGGTGGTTTAATTATGTGGCAGAAGATCTTTCTCCTGGCCTCTGTTCCAAATATGCCTCTTAAAGGTACAGTTCCCCACAGGACCCAAGATAAAAAGTCTGCATCTGCACGGAGATGCTGAACCTCACAAAGTTCAGGCATCAGAAGATGTAGGGTCTAGTTTAGTAGAGGTCTCACACTCAAATCACCACGAGGGCCACATGAGGACTGGTACGTTAGCCCGAGGGCTGCACCACTGAAACCTTTCCATGCAAAAATATTGCAAATATCAGTAACAGTTAGTGTTGTTGTGGGCCGCAGGAAATAGCTTTAGAGGCCGCATGTTTGAGACCCCTGGTGTAGTTGCAGCGGCTGCTGACCTGCTCTGTGACTGTCGCCCTGTCCCTGTGCTCCTCCTCCATGTTTGGACCTCACGCTCTTTGGGGCAGTCACCCACCGTTGCTATGTATGGAGCCTAGCGCAATGGAGCCCTGATCTCAATTGGTAGTGTGATGTCAATGAAAACGAGGATGGTAAGATCAGAATAGGTATTCTGAACACTGTTTGGGGCTGGTTCATATCCAGGAGATCAGTTTTGGACTTATTTCTATTCTTCTGCTAGAGACAAGATCAAATAAGCCTGTGACACTTGAACACAACATGATCAAAACATCCTGATAATAACAGGGTGGACGTCTAAATATCAATTTCTGTTGAAATTCTCTCTCCTGATTTTACGAAGCATCTGAAGGAGTCTAGTTTATAAACCTGACAACCAAGTTAGGGAACTGATACATATCTTCTGCTTAACAGCTCTGCTGCATTGATATCGGGAAGGAAACTCTTGAGTTGCTGGAAGGGAAAGTCTATGAATTAGCACGGAGAACGCTTTGCAGACAAGGGAACAGCTTGCCAAAACTCTGTGTGGATCAAGTCAGCTTGGGAGGAGAAATCTTCCCGGGGTCTGTCTTGTATTGTCATTGTGATTAGAGCATCCCAGGTCCCTCACAACACCCTCATTGTGATGCTGCTGCCGTCGCCATGAGTTGACTTGTCTCCTACGCTTGTCCCTAACCCTGATAAATACCCGTGTCAATGTTATTATCTAATCTGTACAAGAGCACTAACAATCCATTAGACCTCAGTGTTTTGCAGGGAGGGCATTGATCACTAACCACTGATAGACATATCTATAGGCCCTATTTATTGTGGGTGGGGTTTGTTTTAATCAATTGTTTAATCTTTGTTTGCACTCTCTGAAATGCAAACCTCCCTCACCCCCATTAATGGCTGGCAAATGCAGCTGGGCTTTCAGAAGAGTTTTGCAACACTTAAATTATTATATTGTCAATTATTTCAAGCCACGTAGAAGAGGTTGACTATAAGGAGTCAGGATTCCTGCAGTGAGATCTTGGTCCTGTTGAAGTAAATAGAAAATTTCCTGTTGACTTCAGTGGGGCCAGGATTTTTCCCCTTTGCTCTCGTGTCAGTTTTGTCACTGGATTTAGCTACACCAGGGTGTCAAATTTATTTGCTGTGGCAGGACAGATTTGACTTAAACGTATTTCAAGCGAGCCGCACATACCATAAATCAAAATACTACAGTACTCTGGTGGCATCGTGCAGTGATGTATATGCAAAACCATGTCCACAGTACCCCTCTCTCTCTGTGTTAGGACGAGAGTGTGGTCTCATGGTGCGATCTTGTACATCCAACACTCCATGATGTTGGGAGACCTAACACACTTGCAGCATTGCAGAGCCCTGGGAACGCGAGACCACTCTCTCTGTAATCCCATGGAGCACAGTCATGGGCTGGATGGAAAAGGATCATAGGCTGCATTTGGGCCACATGTTTGACACGTCTGGTCTACACTGCTTAAAAAAATAAACAGGTAAACCCAAGGCAACATGTCTCAGAACCCAGGGTGATGCTATGTGGCTAACAATAGCAGTGTAGACCAAGGGTCATCCTTCGGCAGGCTGCGGGCCTGATTCAGACCACCAGACGCTTTGGAATGGACTGGGAAATCTCTTTATTTACTTCTTGGGGTCATAACTGTTGTTGGTTTTGTGTTATTTTCTCTTGTATCTGCACCTTGGATCTCCACAAAAAAGAGTTAATTACTCATGGCATAGATGTTCCTGCTTGAGCTCTGAAATCTATCAAAAGGGCCCTGAAAGGTGGTTTGCAGTCCAAGTGGGAATGTCTATGCTGCTGTTTTTGGTTCTGTAGCATAAGCACCAGTCAATTAACTTGAGATCCAAAAGTCACTGACATGAGAGGATTTTGGTAATGTATACCTCGCCACTGACTCCCACTGTGACCCTGGACAGATGCTTGGTGGTTGCTCGCAAAAACAGAAGAGTGGAATTGATGACCTACAACGTCTTCTCCAGTCCTATGTTCTCAGGGCATAGACTAAGGCTCTGCCTCAGTTTCTCAATTTGTAAAAGAGGAATAAAAATTCCTGCCCGGCTAAGAAGAGTGTTGTGGGCTCAGTTCACTGGTAGCATTTGTAAACCACTTTGAGATCCCTCCCTGTAGTGCGGAAATTCACACAATTGCTGGATTCAGCTCTCACAGCTCTGCCTCCACCCTACAAAATGGCAGGGCTTGGCCCCATTTCACAGAGGTACTCAGGTTATGACCCACCTTCGCAGCAGGCTTCTAGCCCCTAGTTCCTGCTGACTCAAGTCAGACAGATCTGTGTGTAGGAAGAAGAGGGGCATGGTCTCAAACCTGAGTCAGAGCCCAGGCTTAATGCACCCTCAGCTGCATATAGGGGCCCTTGTCTAACAAGCCTTCATACATTTCTCATCACAACACTGTTACAGGCCAGGGCAAGGTTTTTATCCCCAATTTACAGAGCGAGTGTGGGTTGCCCAGCATGACTCAGAAGGTCCAGGGCAGAGCAGGGAATTAAGCTCAAGTCTCACAAGTCTTAGATATGAACCCTAACCACTGGATCATGCTTCATTTCTGGTGTCCCGGAAAAGATTAAGTCAATACCAGGTCACCATTGTTCTAGGTTCTTTGCATATTCATGGCAAGAGGTCTCTGCCCCAGAAAGATGCCAGTCTAAGGCCCCAATCTTTTAAAGACACATGCACACATTTAACTTTGCTGACTGACTAGTTCAGCCGCTGAAATCTTAATGTCTGAAGATGAGCTTGTGCACAAATCAGGGTAGGATCATGGATTAAATAGATGCTGTTTAAAAAGAAAAAGAAAATTCTGCAAAAATGTGTGGAATTGTTTTAAATTTTGCAGGTGTCAAAAAGGAATATTTTAGGGAGGGTGTGTGAGGGGGTGCACATGCACCCACATTTTTCCCCTCATTTTAAAAATCAAAACTGAAAGGAAAAGACAGTAAGATGTAAGCTGTGTTAGAAACTAAAACACTAATGGGGGAAGAGACCCCAGAGAGGAAAATAAGGCAATGAGGAAAACTGAAAAAAGAAAAGGAAAACATAAAAGCGCCAAACAGGCTCCCTCACTCCCACCCCCAGTGTTAATGAAAATATGTGAAAAATTAAAAATCTGTTGCAAAACTTATTTTGTAAAAAGGCCATTTTTTTAGCAACAAACAACAAAATTGTTGAAAAGTCTTGAACATTGTCTACCAGCTCTAGACATGATAAACAGGGGAAGAACTGTTATCACTGAATTACAAGTGGGGAAACTGAGGCATAGAGTGGCTTCAGTGATTTGTCCAAGGTCTCACAGCAACTACATGGCAGAGGTGGGAATTAACCAAGGATGTCTTAGGTTCCAAGAAAGCCCCTCAACAACAAGTCCACTCTTCGTGCTATTATCAGTTCTCTCCTTGAATGAAACATGATTTTTACCTTCCTATCTGGTACTGGAAAGGAAAGGAGGTGATGAAAGTCTACAGAGCAAAATCAGAAGTAAAGCTGCTGACTAAAAAAATCAAACTAGAGTCTGGCTGGTGTAAACCCAGCAGGACTCCACTGGCATTAACTGAGTTACACCAATGTAAAGCTGGAGGAAGGGCAAGAGACTATTGGATCTGAGACCCCGATCTGATCTTGCTTACTGCGGTCTGTCTCCATTTCCTCAATTCCTGGAGGGCATTTGCACAACAGATTAGAGAAGGAGGAGGAGAATTGGTTTTGCAATGCTATAAATAACCTCAGAATTTCTCTCTTAGCCTTGAATGTTTCAGAAACAAAACGATAATGGTTTGAGTTCTTAGAACATTTCCCCTCCTTTCCCAGAGCCTGGGATGGAATGAGAGCAAAAGTCTGCAGCATCCACTGCTAAGGGCTTGTCTACACCAGGGGTCTCAAACTCAAATCACCATGAGGGCCACACGAGCACTAGCAGAGGGCTGCATGAAGATTAGTATGGTAGCCCGAGGGCCACGCCACTGAAACCTTTCCATACAATGATATTGCAAATATCGGTAACGATCGTGTCATTGCAGGCTGCAGCAAATAGCTTTAGAGGCTGCATGCGAGTGCTTGAGACCCCTGGTCTACACAGCGACTTTTTGCATGGCTAGCTAAGGCATGACTCTTCAGTGCTCCAGCATGCCACCCACTCAGGGTGTGTCTACACTCTGATTAGACATCCACGGCAGCTCTTGCCGGCTGACTCGGGCTTGTGGTGATCAGGCTAAGCAGCAGTTTAATTGCAGTGTAGACATTCAGACGCAGGCTTCAGTCTGAAGCCTGTGATCCTCCGGGTCCTAAACCGTGGACTCTAGCCCGAGCCTGAGTGTCTACACCAGGGATCTGCACCCTGCAGCTCGGGAGCTGCATTCAGCTCTTTGGCTGCCTCCCTGCAGCGCTGGGCTCCATGACCAGCTGCCACCAGGGGATCCTGCGGGTGGCTCGCACCAGGCTCCAGGCTCCAGCCTGCCACCAAGTGACCCTGCTGGGACCCCACTTCTGGGTCCAGGTTACCCACCACCACCAGGATGCCCTGCAGCTGGCACCCTGACCCAGCTTCCAACCACCCGCATCCCACCCCCAGGAGGCTACACCCAGTGAGGCTCTCAAAACACTTGGTTGTTGAAAGAATTTTTTAAAATGGCTCTTCTTATCTTTTGGGTTGCCAAGCCCTGGTCTACACCCAAATTGAGCAGCCCTTTATCCGGAGCCACTGTAATTGCAGTGTAGATGTACAATGTCACTGTGTCAACCCTGCTAGCTCACACTGCAAGTTTCAGAGACACCCTGCTGCTTGAATCGAATCCTTTCTCAGCAGTGTATCAAACTGCACTACAAACCCCTAGTGAGCAGGAGCAGGATCCATGTGGCCACTTAGTGCTTGGCATGTTGCAGCACAGTAGATTTTCTCCCCAACCAACTCAAACTAAAGAGACATACACGCAAACCCAGCGAACGGATTCTGGCCCTGATCCTCAGCTAGTATAACTGAGCATAACTCCACTGATGTCCCACAGCACTGATATCCTAAGAACGGCCATACTGAGTCAGGCCAGCCGTCCATTTAGTTCAGTATCCTGTCTTCGACAGCCAGTGGCTGGTGTCAGACGCTTCAGCAGAAATGAACAGAACCGGGAAATTATGGAGTGATCCATCCACCTCCAGATTCTGGCAACAGGAGGGTTAGGGACACTCAGAGAAGGGGGTTGCATCTCTGACCATCTTGACCTCACCTAATTCTTTCTTGAACCCATTTATACTTTCGGTCTTCCCCCTATCAATGAGTTCCACAGGTTGACAGTGCATTGTGTGATATACTTCTTTACGTTTGTTTGAAACTTGCTGCCTACTAATTTCATTTGATGACTTCTGGTTCTGTGTTACTTGAAGGGGTAAAAAATACTTCCCTGTTCACTTTCCTCCACACCACTCATGATTTTATAGACTTTTTCGATTCCCCATTAGTCATCTCTTTTCTAAGTTGAACAGTGCCAGTCTTTTTAATCTCCCTTTGAATGGAAATTTTTCCATGCCCTTAATCATTTTTGTTTTCCTACTCTGTACTTAATTCAGTTTATCCAATTTGAGCTGAGGTAACCAGACCTGCACACAGTATTTGAAGTGCGAATGCACTGTGAATTTATATAGTGGCATTATATTTTCTGTTTCATTATCCATCCCTTTCCTAAAGTGTCCTGTCTTTGTGTCAGTTTTTTGGACTGCTGCTGCCCCTTTGTAACACACCAGAGTGTAGGCCATGGACCTTAGTTGTCAGAACAGGAGTTGGACCAGAACCAAAGAGGCAGAGCTGGACTCACGGTTAGGAGACAAGCCAGTGGTTGGGGCCAGGAGCTCTGAGGAAGGCAGGGTTTAGGGTTGGACCAGGAAAGTCATAAAATGGAGCAAAGGCGTGGTGTGTGAAGTAGGTCTGGCATAGCGTCTGGCACGGAAATCCGTGCTGAGCAGCCAGTGGGTGGCTTTTACTACAGGTTTAAATGGGGATCTGTTGGCCCTTCCATCTGGTCAGGAAGCAGACACCTAGGGAGGGTTTACTGGGCCCTGCGGCACTCACTGGTTTGCTACGTGATCATGCCCAGAGCCAGCAGAGTTCCTAACAACACTGCGAGGATGTTTGCAGAGAACTATTCACAGGGAAAGTCACTGCGGCCCTGCTAATTAACATAAATTGAGGATCTTGCCCTCTTGCAGTTCCTTCAAATGCAGAACTCAAGCACTGATCTCTCTTAGACCAACGTAAACCTGGAGTTACTGCACTGATCTTAACCAGGATCCGTGAGATCACACTCTGGCCCTGAGAGATTAGGCAAAAAGCACAACAAAGCCCTCTGTTTTCCTCTCACTGGAGACTTGAGTGCTCAGGTTTAAAGTCTTCTGCTCTAGGAATGCTAATAGCTACATGGAAACATTTCAAGATGCTGCTGGACCTCACTGCAATTTATTATCGAGTGATTTTAAGCTATGAGTTCATGTAGTGCCTTACAATGTGCAGAACAGACTAGACGCAGAACAAAGCTCTTGCCAAGGATACGTCTACACAGCAATGCAAGCCCTAGGTTTAGCGGGACTCGAGCCAGCTGACCCATGTCAGGGAACCCTGCAGTGGACAATCTATGTCAGGAATAGGCAATCTGGCACACATGCCAAATGCAACACATGCACCCCATCAGAGCGGCACGCAGAAACCTTGGCTGCTGGTGTGCCATGCCAGGCTCCAAGGGCCACACCTGCATCCCCACCCCTGTCAGTACAGACTGCCCCTCTCCTCACCCCTGTGGGTCCAGCCTAGAGGGAATGGCTGTGGCCATAGGAAACGTGCCTCCACCACCGCCCTGCTGCTGCCACCGGCCCACACTGACTCTCCTCCACCAGCAACATCTAGCCCATGGATCCCACCGCCATCACCAACATGCCCACCAACCACAGGTCCCTAGCACTGGGAGAAGGTTGGAGGTGGGGGAGCACGGCATGTGCCTTACTACTGGTTGCCTCTCCCTGATCCATGTTGCATTTTAACTGTACATTAAGACTTCTACCCTGCGCTTGAACCAAGGGCTCTGCAACGTGCAGACCTGAATCAAAATAGCCATATCCCAGGGTCCCTAGTGCTTTCTGCCCCTGAAACATGGCCACCCCAGCTCTGAGACCATGGCACACTACGAGCAACTTCACATCCTTCCGTGCATTTTTTTTTGAAGTCGGAAACAGGTTGATATGCACAAGGCTTGATCGTTTCACTCTCCATTGCAAACCCAGGAGGATCTCGGGCAGTGTGGTTGCAGATGTCGGTGACCAGAAGAGAATGGGTTAGCGCTGATGAGAGCCGCTGCCACTTGCAAAAGGAAGAGGGGAGGGACTTCTGTTTTCAGGATAGCGTGGGTTGCAGGTTGTTGGGCTAGAGAGGACTAAGGAAGTTACCCCATGGAATTCTGGGACATGTCTGGGTGACTCCAGGGACTCAAGTCCGTCAGGGGTGCATCTACAGCTCAAAGCAATATGTCTTGGGTGCTGAGTCCTAACTTAACTCAAATTCAGACCCTCCAGCCCTGCAGAGTTCAGGGGACTAGGTCCAAGCCTGTGTTAGCACTTATTGTTGTGTAGACACAAGAGACGTTAAACTCAAGCACAAACTAACATTGCAGTGTAGACAACCCCAAAGAGTTTACTGTCTCACATTTTGGAATAAGGTCCTTCAACAGTGTATATCACAGGGATGGCCAAAGGTATGGATCTCAAGAGCCGCACAAGTTGATTATTAAACCTTCTTGAGCCACACTGAGGTGTATAGCCATATACTTTTACCTACTAAATTGATTTGCTGACTTTCTTCCGCGAGCCACACTATTTCATTTAACTCCTGAGCTGCAGTTTGGTATATCAATGGCATGGTATATCAACGGCAGAGGAGGTGAGACAACACTGATCCAGACCATGTTGTGAGAGTGTATTTGCCCCGGCTTCAAAAAGCAGGTGGGATTTTAGTCTTTGGAAGGGGAGGGAGGATAGAAAAGGGATTAATTACTCTTACAAACAAATGTAATGCAATTAAGATAGCTCATATAGGAGAAAAAACCTTAGTTAAGGTTGTGCTGCTCTACTTCAATAAAGACTGTGAATTAAAAAATTCAACAACACTTCTGTTTCTCTGCCCACACCAAAGTAAAATGCATCACTCCTTCCCTCTCTTACTGTATTCTGACACGCATACAAGAGGGAACTATATGAGAAAAGAAAAACCATTCCAGCCCCAAGGGGTTGGAAGTCTATTTAATTGTCCTTTTGATACCTTCCTGGAGTTAAGGCTACATGGTGAGACTGGTTTATATGAAGAAACTTTGAAAGTTGATCTCCTTATTTCAGAACAAAAGTATATTTTAAAAGAAGGACATACTTTTAATGTGAGTCTTTCTGGCAAGTCTGGTATATTTAAGACTGTATTGTACTTTGTGAAGCCTTGTGTGTTAACATTTGGAATGTATTGGAATTGTCCTGAAAAAAATCCCATGTTCTCTGCTCTTATATTGGACTTAGTATGATATTTTACACTTCAAGAAAGAGAGTCTGGTGGTTAAAGAATGGAACTGAACACTGGGAGATGGGATTCCCTTCCCATTTCTGCCATAGACCTTCTTTGTATGCAAGTCATTGAACACCTCTGAGCCTCAGTTTCCCCAGATAATAAAACCTCCCTGTCTCACAGTGGTATTCCCATGTTAAAATCAGTAATATTCACAAAGTGCCTGCCTTGAGATTCTCAGGCAGAAGGCCCTGGAGTCATGCTAAATAAACAGCAGTGGCCCCAGTACTCTTCTCACTTACTCCTCCGTAACTCCGTTGATTCTAGGGGAGTGACTCCCGATTTACACTTGCAGAAGTGAGATCAGAATCCACCCAGTAATATCCCTGTCACATACTCTCTGTACAAGTAGGCAGTTATAGGACTGTGTCATGTAAATATGCAATATTTAAAAAACAAATATGTTAGCCCTATTCTAACCTCAAGTGTCTAGTCTGCTTAAATGGCTTATTTACGAAGTCATGGTCATTGCAGGTTTAGGGGGAGTGCATGGGAAAGGGGCTATAGATTTTCATCGTTGTGTGAATGGGGTAGTGAGGCATCAGTCATGCTAAGTGCTACATTTTCTTTGTCACTATTGCTTTAAACAGTGCATGCACACCTCCCCGCTGTCTATTTGAATATGACCATGACAGGCTTTTGATCCTGATGGGGTTATTGTGAACTCAAAATAGATATGAAACATAGAAACAATGTAACGTCTGCTCTCAGAATTCCCAAATCAGCAGACGTGAAAGAATGTGAAACCATGGAAATTTCAGTATTCTCCTGGATCAGTAATTGGTTAAAAGGCAGGAAATAAACATTGGATGGTCAATTTCAGCATGGAGAGGGATAAACAGTGGTGTCTCCCAGGGGTCTGTACTGGGACCAGTTCTGTTCAACATATTTAGAAATGATCTGGAAAAGGGGTAAACAGTGAGGTGGCAAAATTTGCAGGTGATGCAGAACTACCGAAGTCCAAAGCAGACTGCAGGGTTACAAAGGGATCTCATAAAACTGGGTGGCCAGCCAACAAACTGGCAGATGAAATTCAATGCAAAGTAATGCATGTTGGAAAAGTTAATCCCAACTATACACATAAAGCGATGGGATCTAAATTAGCTGTACCTCTCCAGAAAGAGATGTCAGAATCACTGTGAATAGTTTTCTGAAAATAGTTTTCACTTACTGAGCACCACCACTTAAAAAGCTGACTGAATGTTGGGAGTCATTAGGAAAGGGATAAATAATAAAAGAGAAAATATTACATTGCCACTTTATAAATGCCCACATCTTTAATACTGCATGTAGATCTAGTCACCCTAGCCCATAAAAGATATATTGGATTTGGGAAAGGTACAGAAAAGAGAAACATGAATGATAAAGAGATATGAAGCATCTTTCATATGAGGAGAGATTAATACAACCAGGACTTTTCAGCTTGGAAAAGACAACCAAAGGGATATGATAGATGTCTATAAACTCATGACTGGTGCACAGAAAGTAAATAAGGAAGTGTTGTTTACTTCTCATAACACAAGAACCAGGGGTCACAAAAGGAAATTAATAGGCAGCAGGATTAAAATAAGCAAAAGCAAGTACTTCTTCACACAACACACAGTCAACCTGTGGAACTCTTTTCCAGGGGATGTGGTGAAGGCCAAAATTATGACAGGGTTGAAAAATGAATGAGAAATATTCATGGAAATTCAGGGAATTCATTATTGGGATGCAAAACCATGTTCCAAAGTATCCCTAGCCTCCGTTCACAAGAAGTTAGGAATGGCAGACAGGGGACAGATCTCTTGATCACAGTCTGGTCTGTTCATTCGCTCTGAAACACCTGGTATTGGCCAATGTCAGAAGTCAGGACACTGATCTTAGAAGGACCGTTGGTCTGACTCAGTATGGCTGTTTGAATGGTTCTAAGTCATACATGTATAATATGAAGAAGCAATTTGCTCTGCTGCTTTGGTAATGTTATTACATTTGGTGATGTTAAGAGCACTGCTACATTGAAGAGGCACATAAATCGAGACGGGGAGAATCATAGCCATGACTCGCCCTCAGCCTTCCCAGGTCTTAAGTGAAGGTTTGTGTCTTTTGCCAGGCTCTTGGAATCTTCTTAGCATATTCTGAATTCCTGCTGAGATGAGCTCATCGGAGGAAGTTCGCTGCACTCTGCAGCAGAAGCACTTGGAGCTCCTTTTTTCTGTTTGCAGGCTTTCTGTTCGCAAAGACACCTTGCCTTGTGCAGTCGTTCCCCCATTGTGAAGCCAGCGTGCACACATTCATGTTACACGCTATAGAGTAGATCGTCTGGTGATCCTCCCTCGCCTTACACTATGATTCTGTGGTCTGGAAAATATCAGACAAATAGAGTCCAAACAAGCACAGCAGACCAACCTGCACATAAAGATAAATGACGAATATTAATTCTTAGCTTTCTTATTCCTTTCTCCGTATTGTTCACTGCCCTACCTGTGATCTTGCATGACTTTCATCACCCTATTCTCCAACTACCTCACAGTCCTTCTCCAAGTGCTATCATCCCCATCTTGGTGAACGGAGGCACAGCATAAATGAAGTGACTTGCTGGAGATCACACAGGAAGTTTGTGTCTCTTATGCATTAAACCCTCCTTCCTGTCCACCTCATGGCTTCCCTGGAAATGTCTTTGAGACAATGAGCTCTTCAGGGCAAGAAACGTGATGGGTCAGATTTGGCCTTAGGCAAAGGGCTGTTATAAGCCCCATGCACATGATATGACCCACTTAAAGTGCAAAAATGGGCCTTTCTTTCCAGTGATGACAGAACTGGCTAAAAGATGCTGAAAAGAATTTACCTCTTTTTAAGGTGTTTCATGGCGGAAAAAAAGTCTAAATTTTGACTTTTTGAGAAATGCCAACCCTGTTTGGAAAAATGGTGTGATTTTAGGGCCCAGGCCTCCTGGCACTTATATGAATTATTGCCTTATTCTAGTAATCCTATTAAAATCAGAAGCTTAAAACAGGGGCCCGGAGACATGGGGATATAAATTACACATCGATATCTAGCTAGCATTGTGCTGTAGTACAAAATCTAGCTAGCTAGCTGTGCATGTACATACACATAGATCTGTATATCTGTCTGTATTTACATGTGCACGTGTGTGTGCGCATCTAAATATAGATGCTGACATCCATATAAACAGATACACAGCTATGTCTTTCTGTCTAGGAGTGTGTGTGCATGCGTGCATCTATCTGGGAGGGCGGATGTATCTCGGAGTGTCTGCATGTAGCTAAGTGT
>ML682105.1:5059102-5090282 GCA_007922195.1 Podocnemis expansa
AAGAAAGAAAGAAAGAAAGAAAGAAAGAAAGAAAGAAAGAAAGAAAGTTAGCTATATAGAAATTAGTATAAATAAGTTACCTATAGGAATAAGTGTATCTAGAAAGAAAGAAAGAAAGAAAGAAAGAAAGAAAGATCGATCCCTGTTAGCTATATAGAAATGAGTATAAAAAAGTTATGTATAGGAATAGGTGTATCTAAAGAAAGAAAGAAAGAAAAAGAAAGAAAGATCCCTGTTAGCTATATAGAAATGAGTATAAATAAGTGATGTATAGGAATAGGTGTATCTAGAAAGAAAGAAAGAAAGAAAGAAAGAAAGAAAGAAAGAAAGAAAGAAAGAAAGAAAAGGCAGAGAAACGTCTCGCTCCGTTTTCAGCTGCACAGTGGCAGCAGGACGGAGTCTGTCCGTCTGTCCGTCCTGCTCCAGTCGTTACCTCTGCGGGCGAGCAAATAAAGCCCGAGCCTGCCACCATTTCACACTTTTCCCCTTTTCCTGGCCTTTCTTCCCTCTCCCCGCGGGCCGCTCCCCTTCAGCTGCTCTTTCCACTCCGGATCGCTCTTTATCTCACAGAGATGTCCCGTGTTTCGCCCGGGATAAACCTCATGTGGAAAAAAAAAAAAAAAAAAAAAAAACCAAGCCTCGAAGCAAGCGGAGGAGCTAGGCTGGTGGCTCGTTTAGCCCTCGGCCGGCATCCTCTGTGGACCCGACCCGCGTTTGTTTCGGTTCAAATCGAAGCAAGCCGGGAACGGCCGTGGAAACCCGGCCAGGCTCTCGGGTGGGACTCCGAGGCCCTTTTGCCCCGGGAGCCAGGGGGCTGTCATGGCAATCCGAGGGCTGGGTGGTAAGACAGGGCACTGTGGCTTTATTCTCGCCCCGGTAACCTTCAGGCCCGGCTGGGGACCCCCATCCATTTATTTCACTTGGGCACAGGGCTGCGGGCAGCTCGGTGCGTGTCCCATGTGCGGGCCACGATTTAGCCAAGGGAAAAGTTTTTACTGGGGAGGGGAGGAGAAGACAGGAGGCCTGGACCCAGCGGGCTCCCTTCTCACCCCCCCCCAAGCCACCCCGAGATGTGGAAACTGCCCTGCCTTGTTCCTAGAAATGCCCCCTTTGGAGACAGCCGCCTTTGCCCCCCGGCCCGGTCCTCAGGGGAAATCTTCTCTTCCAGGGGCTTTGGGAGCAGGGCCCTGGGGCTGTAAATGCCAGGGGAAAGCGGACTGAAGCCGAAACGACACAAGCCAGGAAAGTTGCAGGTTTTGTGGGCGCGTTTACACAGGAGGGCAATGGGGGGGGGTGTTTGCTGGCTTCTCCTTCCCAATTTCCAGAAGCTCTCCCCCAAATTTTGGGGCTGGTGCCTTGATCCCCTCCCCTGGCTCAGACACCAGCCGGGCTCATGGCCCCCACGCCCCGAGGAGTCTCCAGAGAGCAGGGGTGTCCCTGGGCTGGATGGGGGCACCCTCTTCTCCTGCTGGGGGGCGCTGCCAGGCAGGAGCCTGCTGGACTGTGGCTGCGGTGGGGTTTGTGTGTGGGGTTTTTTTCCCCTTTTCTTTCTTTCTTTCTTTCCTTTTTTTTTTTTTTTTAAACAGGAATGAAGCCTGGCGCCGGCTGATGGTGCAACAGATAGAGCCTCCCCGCCACGTGATGCGGGGAAACCAGTCACCAAGTGGAAAGAGCAGGAGAGGGGAGAAAGGACGAAAGAGAGAGCTGGGAAAGGCTGGCCGCCGGACAGCTCTGGCCTTTCTGAACCAGGAGGGGGGCAGCCCCACTTCCCAGGGGGGCCCGGGGAGCTAGAGCCGAAAAGCCAAGCCAAGGGGCGGCCCCTCTCCAAAGACGCGCGGCTCAGGGGAGTCCCAGCCTGGCCCCCTGCGCAACCGACCTCCCCAAAGGTGAGTAGATCTTTGCTTGGCACCCTTGGGGGGGTTGGCGGAAAATGGGGCTCCCCAGGGCCCCCCATGGCCCCGCTTTCCTATGCGCCTCCAGCCGCGCGTCTGTGCGCACCGCAGTCCGGAGCCCCCCTTTTTGGAAACTTTTGCCAGGTTTTGCAAACCCGCTTCCCAGCCTCCTTCTCTTCATTTGCTGCTCCTGCCTCCTCGGCCAGGGCATGGGAGCTGTCAAAACCACAGCTGGCTGCCCCCCCGGTCTCTCCCGGGGTGCCAGCATTGGGGAGGGAGCCGGCATCAAGGGGGCACGAAAGGCAAATTGGGGCCGGACTCCGGATTCCTTCTCCAGCCTTAAAACACTTTCCAAAAACGAGGCTCTCTGGGTTGAATTTAAGCCATCTTGGTTCATCTGCCTTGTCTCTCTCCAGCTTCCTGGTTATCTGCCCTTATCTGGGACTTATCTCGTTTGATTTTAAATTCACTGCTTGCGAGGTGCAGGGAGCAGAGTTATTTGGGGGGTGGGGGAGTGAGTGGCCTGGTTTGTAAAATTTTAATCAGCTGCCCTTTCTTCTAAATCCATTTATTTTTAGCCTTTGCAGCGGCTAGTAAATCCCCTAAAATCTCAGCAGAAATAGGAAGGCGAGGAGACATCAGGCGCAGTCCCACGGACATCTCGTTTTGTCCTTTTGGATACACTTGGTAATCTCTTGAAGAATATTTCACTTTCTTCTTAGATTACCAAACGCCCAGGCTTTGCTGCTGTTATTTGTGCCCCTCGCCCATCCCTTTAATCACAAACAGAAATAAACCAGCCCGCTAGAGGTTCAAGTAATTTTAAAAAAAAATCGATTAACTTCACGGCTCCGAAGATCCATTTTAATGCAATTAGAGGCAAAACTGGATCACAGAAATAATAAACTGCGACGCTTAATTTTCCCACCAGATTTTATGGCTCCAAAACGAATTCTTGAATTTTTTTTAAAAAAAAGCTTTTCTAATCATTAATAACACATGAGAAACAATATCAAATTCAGATTGTTTTTACTGTCTATAATAAAAGCGGGGGAATAATTAATTCTTTTTTTTTTTTTTTTATCACGCGTCCAGTGTATTGTTTTTTGAATATACTTTAAATGTTTTGGTCAAAAAATTAAAAAACCACTAACTCATTTTGATCATGTATTTATAAAAGGCCAAAGAGTCTAGCTCAGTTTTCCAAGGTCTCCCTCGCTGGGGAGAATAACGAGTGAAAGAAGCTCGGGAAAGAAATCGCCGCGCTTTGTCGTCCTGTGTCATTTTCTCCAAATTATTTTGTTCCCAAAAGACCGTGTTCCTTAAAAACCCCAAATTCAACGATTCTCAACCAAGCTGCCCTCAGCACGTTTCTTGACTCCCCAGAAAGGAGCCTGGAGTAAGGCGCTTGGCGTTGGGATTTTCTAGGGAGCCGGGAATTATTTTTCCGACTCTTTATTTTTATCCTCGGGTCTGGAGCTCGGGCCCTTTCCAGAGCCAAGCAGCCTCATGTTGCGCCTTTCCTTTACTTTTGGGCCTCAATATCCGAAGGGGCGAGTTAGTCTGAGGCCTGGAGCTCTCAGTTTACAGATGAAAATATTTCTTCGGAGCCGCGGCGAATGGGAAACCTGCCCGACTGGGGCGGTGAAATGCTGGGGAAGATTTTGGGGGAGCCGGGGGGCTCCTGCAGGGGGGAGAAACCATCTTTGGCCCCTGGTCGGGTCTCCGGCCACAGCCCCAGCCCCAGGATCGGGCCCCGGCTGCCGAGCGCCTTCGAATAAAACCGAAGTGAAGGGGCGCCGGGGAGCCGGGAGGACGGACAGAGGGACAGCGGCGTTTCCTCCACCTCCAGCCCTTTCCCCAAATTAGTCGGCCCCTCTCGGGGTCCAGCCGGGCTCTGGAGGGTCTTAGGAGGGTTTGACTCCCAGTCACCGCCCTGGAAAGCAGCGGGGGTCCCCCCCAGGAACCGGATCGCCCGGCCTCCGCCCCCTGCCCAGCTTCGTGGGGGGTGTGAGTGAGCCTGTGTGAGTGTGAGAGGGTGAGTGTGAGTGAATGTGCATGTGAGAGTGTGAGTGTGTGTGTGAGAGTGTGAGTATGAGCGTGAGAGAGTGTATGTGTGTGTCAGTAAGAGAATGGGTGTGAGAGTGAGTGTGAATGTGTGAGTGAGTTTGTGTGAGACAGTATGTATGTGTGTGAGTGTGAGAGAGTGTGTGTGTGAGAGAAAGTGTGTGTGAGAGAGTGACTGTGTGTGTGTGAGTGAGAGAGAGTGTGAGTATGAGTGTGAGAGAGTGTACGTGTGTCAGTGTGAAAGTGAGAGTGTGAGTGTGAATGTGTGAGTGAGTTTGTGTGAGACAGTGTGTATGTGTGTGAGTGTGAGAGAGTGTGAGTGTGTGCACACAAATGTGAGTGTGAATCTGTTTGCATGAGTGTGTGTGTGTTTGAGAGACAGAGCGAGTCAGTGTGTATGTGTGTTTGAGTCCCTGGTGTCTGCACACATGTGAGTCTGCACCGGTGGAGGTGTCTGGACATATGTGGGCAAGAATGACTGCATTTGCACAGCACTGTGTGTGTGTGTGTGTGTGTTTCGGGGGGGGGGTGCAGGTGTGCACATGTCCCCTGACTGTGTCCCCATGTGTGTGTCTCGTATGTGTGTGTGTATTTCTAACTCTTTGTGTATCTGTGTGTGTATTTCTATTTCTCTGTGTGTCAGTCTGTATGTGTGTGTATTTCTGGGGATGCAGATGTGTGCACATGTCCCCTCAGTGTGTGTCTCTGTCTCTTGTATGGAATGTGTATTACTGTCTCACTCTTGGTGTGTGTGTGTGTGTGTGTGTATTTCTATCTCTCTGTGTACCTCTGTATTTCTATCTCTCTGTGTCAGTCTGTGTGTCTGTCTACGTGTGTCCATGTATCTATGCATGTGTGTGTCTATTTCTGGGGATATGGTGTGTGCATGTGTCCCCTGCAAGTGTCAGTATGTGCGTGTCTGTCTCTTGTATGGAATGTGTGTCGCTATCTCTGTGTATGTGTGTGTGTTTCTCTCTTTGTGCATCTGTTTGTGTATTTCTATCTCTCTGTGTCTGTGTGTCAGTCTGTGTGTCTATGTGTGCCCATGCATCTCTGTGTGTGTGTTTATTTCAGGGGATGTGTGTGTGAACACATCTTCCCTGCATATGTCCCTGTGTGTGTGTCTGTCTCTTGTACAGAATGTGTGTGTGTGTATTTCTCTCTCTCTGTGTATGTGTGTGTGTATTTGTATCTCTCTGTATGTCAGTCCGTGTGTCTGTGTGTCCATGTATCTGTGTGAGTATTTCTAGGTCTCTGTGCTTGTCGCTCTGTATCTGTGCCAGTCTGTGTGTTTCTCCCTCTGCGTGTTGCTCACTCTCTGTGTGTCCATGTATCTCTCTATGTGTGGTGTTTATCTCCATCGCTGTGCGTATTTCTGTGTATTAGACGCTGTGTACCTCTATCACTGTCTCTCTGTGTGCATCTCTGTTTCTGTGCGTGTGTACCTCTCTCTGTCTGGGTATATGGGGCTGCTTCTCTCTCTACTTTGCCTGTGTCTCCCCATCTCTGTGTTTGTCACCAGGAAGCCCCCCTCAATGACATGCCTCCTTTAATTTCTCCCTTTATGGCTTCAGACTCCTGGCCACCCACCCTCGGCCCTGATGTGATTTCAGATCAGACCCGGGCCTCTGTCCCATCACCAGACCTGAGGACAAAGGTTTTTCTCCAAGGGGAGCCTGGGGCAATGTTATGTCTGTCACCTTCTCCACTGCCCCCTGCCACGTCCCACCTTATCTCCGTGCTGGCTCCACGCATCTAACCAGCCTCTCCACCTCTGCTCTCTCCCTAGGTGTGGGTGCCAGCCACCAGGAGAGGGGAGGAGACTCCGGCCCCCCCAAACCTCCCAGCAGTGGGGGAGGCTTGATGGCTGCAGCCAGGGGCAGGGCGAGGACGCTGCCACACTAGGCGCCTGGACGAACCGCTGGGTGCTGGGGCAGAGCTATTGCCTGTTGGAGCAGCTGGAGATCACGTCGTAACTGGGCCCCCCAGCTTGTTTGGGGGCCCGCCCTCCCTTGGGGGGGCGCGATGTACCAGAGCCTAGCCATGGCTGCCAACCATGGCCCCCCAGCCTACGAGGGGGCAGCCAGCTTCATGCACGGCACGGCGGCCGCCTCCCCAGTCTACGTGCCCACCAGCCGGGTGGGCTCCATGCTGCCCAGCCTTCCCTACCTGCAAGGTGGAGCCTCCTCCCAGCAGGCCAGCCCAGCCCCCAGCCACTCCATCTGGACCCAGCCGGGCCCCGAACCCTCAGCTGCCTACAATGCAGGGGCTGCCCACCCGCCTGTCTCGCCACGCTTCTCCTTCTCGCCCAGCGCCTCCCGGGACACCGCCCCCTACAGCAGTCCGCTCAGCCTGGCGGCCAACGGGCGGGAGCAGTACAGCCGGGGCTTCGGCAGCTCATACTCCAGCCCCTACCCCACCTACGTGAGCCCCGAAGTGGGCACCGCCTGGAGCTCCTCGCCCTTTGACGGCTCCATGCTGCACAATCTACCCAGCCGGGCCGGCGCTGGGGGCCCCCGCCATGCCAGCCTCGGTGAGTGACTCACTGGGGTTTGGGGAGCCAGGGAGGGTGGGCTTCATGGGCAGCCTGGAAGGGGGGCACAGCCCGGGCTGCTGGGGCTAGTGGGAATAAGAAGGGGAGAGCGGGGACCCTGTGGGAAATGCTCAGGAGGGCCCATGGGAGGAAGAAGGTTTGAGGTAGGTGATCATGAGGACAAAAATTCACGTTTACTCTTCTAAATGATGTGAGCCCCCCGCTGGCTTCCATTGGCTTGTATGTGAGCTTCTGGGGGCCTTTGAAAGGTTATCATTTATGGAGGTGCCTAATGTGGGTTTAGGTCTTCACCGGAGCTGGCTGCTGATTAAAACAGGGGAGCCCCAGGCCGAGGCTGTCAGTTGTGGTGCCCCAAGTTGTCATTCTTTGGTTGAGAAACCAACAAGGCTCCGGGTGGCACTTTTAAAGACTAACAAATTGATTTATCGCATGGGTTAAACCTGTGAAACCTCACGCCGTAAATTATTAGTCTTCAAAAGTGCCCCCGGGGCTCCTTTGGTGAACTGTACTAACAGGGCTGCCTCTTTAATTCTTTTATGGGAGCAGAGCCTTGGGACTGGGCAAAGCAACGTAGGCCCCATTGTGCTTGGAGCTGTACAAACAGCGATAAACAGAGCAGCTAAATAGACAAGGCAGACGCAGAGTGGAGGGAATGGGCCTAAGCCACAAGCACTGTGAACAATAGCCAGTGGCTGACAGCTAGTGATTTTTTTCTTTTTTTAGAGGGGGGAGAGTTAGGGCATGGATAAGCTAAAGGCAAAAAAAAAGTGGAAGGAGAGGGCCCATTAAAGGAAGAGGTTTGAGGGAGATGATCATCAGGCAGGGAGGATAAAAAAGTACATTCATGTTTACTCTTCAAATGAGTGGAAGGTGATGAGCCCCCAGCTGGCTTTCATTGGCTTGTATGTGAGTTCCTAACCGCTTTTGAAAATGAGACCACTTATTTAGGTGCCTAAAGTAGTAGCTTTAGGAGACTAACTTTAGGCTCCCTGCATGGGAAAATTTGGGTGATGCCTGATCCTTTTACTTAGGAACCTAAACGTTGATCTAGGGTACAGCACACAGGTTTTTAAAAATTGGCCCAAGAGGCAACAAATGTTCCATCTTTATTTTCTTTTGGGGAGATAATGGGAAATAAGTGAGTCCTCAGCGTAATCACAAGCTTATCTCTAAATCCTGTTCGCTCTCCATTTTCTTTCTACCCCGCTATTGGGTTTAGCCACAGCTGAGAAGTTTTGCTACAGTGGCGCAGTTTAAAAATAAAACACTGCATGAGGAAAAGGCTGCCTGGGGCTAATAGTGTTTTGCATGTTTTCCTCTCATACTCTAGTATGATTTTAGGCAATGCTGTATTAGTTTTTTTTTGAAAAAACCTTTGCGTGAATAAATTGTTGAATGAATTATTGTTCATAGAGTGGACATCTCAAACTCTGAGCTTTTCGTTATTGATATAAAAGCGTTTAGAAAGTGCCAGCTGTTATTTTAAGGGCAAAGTTTGCACCAAGTTGCGGTGTTATCAGACAGTGTTAAGATGCGCATGACGAGATGACCAACAAAAACCAGAGTTGCTGAATATTGGCAAGAAAGACATCTCTTCTCTAAGATTTTTGGTGTAATTATTTCGTGTGCCTTTGTAGAGTACCCAATATATTATCCAGCTCCCCAACCAAACATCAATGATCTTTAAATGCTACGGGAAACCGCGGCTGGCTACACTTTTAAGTTGGAGACCAAGTCGCCAATGCGATATATTTCAGGAGATCCTCCCTTGCCTATGCAATACCATTTACATGGAGCTTTGCTAGGGTGGATCTGATTGCAGGATTGGGGCCCCAAAAAAGTAAACGATATTTGGGTTTAAAAATAAAAGTAGTTAATAAAAGCAACTTTTTATTTTAAAAAGAACCTTTTAAAATATCTATCAGAGCTGGGTATGAAGTTTAAATTACATTTAGAATGAGAAGTTCAACAACGATTGTTTTAAATATAAACTCAGTCATTTAGGCCGCAAACCTGTATCTTGCTCAAAATGAATTCCCACTGGATTCCATGGCAGTTTTGCCTGCAGGATTTAGCCTTTAGTATTTAAATGGTAACAAGGATCATTTCCAGCTGGGTTTCTTTTCTAGCCTAAGGGGATACTTTGCGGCAACTGTGCTTTTCTAGGTGTTGGTATGAAATGTGGCAAGGTTGTAGGAAGGCAGTTAACAAGTAAAGAGAGAGATTCATTACAAGAAGGGGAACGGTTAGGTAGAAAAGCCTGGTGAAAGAAATGAAATTATTGCAGGAAATCAGTGGGATAGGCACTTACAGAAAAAAAAAAAACAAGTTTTATGTCATGTGAAAGGAGATAAAACCATCTTCTGTTGTAAATAATAAGGAATGAGAGGCACACATTCAATCACAGAGTTTAGTGGGAAGGCTGGGTTCTGCCCTGGGTTTTCACAGTGCCTAGCACAAGGGAGCCCCAGACCTGGTTGGGGTCATTAGGTGCTGGCAGAATATAAATACATTATTTAGTTCCAAAGGGGCAGCCGTGTTAGTCTAGTTTAGCAAAACAAGCAAGGAGTCCTGCTGCACTTAAAGACTACCAAATTTATTTATCGCATGAACTTTCATGGGAGAAAATCCCACTTTGTCAGACACTTTGAAAGCTCAAGCGATAAATAAACTCGTCAGTCTTTAAGTGCCACGGGGATCCTTGATTATTTATTTATTAACAGCAAGCTTCACAAGTGTGCCACAGAGTTTAAAGAAACACAAGCCCTACAGGCTTAATCTTGCAGTTTAGATGTGCGCATAATTTCATTTGTGGTCAGTTTTGTGGTGAGAACAGCTGGGTAACACTTTATTACATAATGGTGGAGTGAAAGACCAAAAATACGGAGTCTATACTTGAATATTGATTTTTTTTTTTAACTTATGCAATGGAAAGTTGGGTGTAAAAATCAAGGATGGGCTGGGTAAAATTAATGGCTCAGGATCCTGGCTGGATAGACAGTTTTGAAAATGTTACCTAACATGACCCCAAAGTAACTCCGTAGCAGGACACCAGTGGGTTTCATTTCAGTGTGTTCTTATAGCCCAATGGGAGAGGATCAGGCCCATTCAACATGGCCATGAACTTGATCCATGCCTTTGGTCTGATGATGCGTTAATGAATTCCTGACTTAATGGTGCGTGAAAAGAACCTGCTTTTAAGTCTACTTTCATGGCCTTGTCAAAGCCAAAAGGCCACCTCCACCTTTTGAGGTTCTGCTGCTGCTCCCTCCTCCGCCGACTAAGAAATTAGCAACTCTCAGGCTCTGAGCTGGGAAAAAGGATTGTGGATTGGGGGAATCCACATCACTGAAAGTGAGAGAGACATCTACAGGAGTCAGATACATGCAAGGAAGGAAAAATGAGGCCTAGGAGAAGGTCTCAGATCTATGTAGTGTGCCATCTGTGTGACGGCTGTTTAAAAATAAGGGACGGTGGGCCAAATTTTTAACCTCATCTTTACCCTTTTGGAGCCTGTTTTCCCTTCACTGATGCTGATGCCGTTTCTTTGAAATCAGTGGAGTCGTTCTGGTGTAACTAAGGAGGCAATTTGACTTATGGATTGCATTCAGGCATTACAGGGCCTAAATCTGCACTCAATTTGTCTGCTGGAGGGAACGTGTAGGCCTTTTTTCACTGTGAACCAAAGCAGAAGTCTGGAAAGGGAGTTTGGTTGAGCGGGCAGATTTTCAGCACAACAGCAGTATCTGGAAAGATCAAAGCCCTGAGCAGAAGCACAGCTTTTAGGAAGAGGTCTTCTAGGCTGCTGCTGCTGCTGCTGCTGCTGTTTGAGATTTTGAACCAGATTTTTAAGTTGTTCGGCAGGGACACTTAGAGATTTGCCCTGCAGCCTCCCCTGGGTGGTTTCCATGTGACTCATGGGTATTTGATTTAGTTTTTTTTGCTACTGAAAGTCCTTTAGTACGATATCATTCCCCCTATCCCTTCTATGTCTGGGACTGAGCTCTGAGTACTCTAGCGCCATATGAGGAAACTGACTATGTAGAGAGAGTGGAGAAAGAAAAAATAGTTGCAATATGTGATGGTCCCGATCTTGCAAGATCCGTCTTGAAAGTGAATAACACCATCAACTCCCACTGCTTTCCATGGGCCTGTCCCTTATATGCCTATAGGTGCATTTATCTCCCATTCTGTAAGTTCTCCACCTTCAAAGTGTCTGAAGAAGTGGGATTTTCTCCCAGAAAATCTCATGTGATAAATAAATTTGTTAGTTTTTAAAAGTGCCACAGGATTCGGTTTTTGTTTTATCTGTACTGTGTATATTATATACACCATTGAGCCAACCTTCTTCATTTTCCAAAATGAAAGCTCAGCCCTGCAACTCTCAAACAGGTCCCCACTTTCCAGGACTGCTTATGAGAGTAATTGTTTATGCGCTTCCAAAGCAAAGTCCGGGTCCCATTGACACTCAAGTGCAAACTCCCACTGGTGTCCATGAGCCTGCTTCGTTGCTTTGGTATACTGGTTTAATGCTAGTGTGTTTTTGTTGCATTCAGTGGAGAGAAGCTGTTGTAAAACTGGTGCAATGGACCCATGAACTGAACGTAATAAGGACAGAAGTAGGCAAAGCGGAAGAAGGATTTGGCTCAGCTACATTAATATTCTTTCATCTCGAAAATCCCCCAAAGAGCAGTTTCTTACACACCTTACTTCAGCAATGATTTTGTAGTTATTATTTATTAATAGACAGAGCAAAGAGTTGCACAAAACCACTACATCATGACATGTCCTACATTACATTCTAAGTTGTAATCAGTTGTTTGTGTAAACCAATAAAGTCTTAAGATAAAGGGTGAAGTGCATTAAATCTAATGCTTTAGTTTAAAAGATAAAAGGAGCTCTCTCTCTAGATACAGGCCTTTTTATGGCTCACTTTAGTTACAATAATATTGGGACGACTTTAAAAAAAAGATCATTGTGACATGAAGCTGTCCATATTTTGGACATTTGTTTCCAGCTTTTTGGGAAAAGAGGATAAAATCCAGTGAACAAGTTGCTGTTAGTTGGAGGCCATTTACCAAAGGAAATGTTCTGGTCTTGATCCTGTATTCTGAACACATGTCCGATGATGGGGAAATCCTGACTCTGTTAAAGTCCAGGGTGTGCGATAGGGCCAAGCTTTTGTGTGAAATAAACAGGACTGTTTGTCAAAGAGAGCCCTGCAAGACTGGACCTGGCACTTATGAGCCCTTCAGTCATTCAAAGATAGTTCCTCCGAGAATACCCTGCTGTGTAGGTGCGTCTTCGCCAACCTTAGATGAAGGTTGTTTCAAAACAACGGAGGTTGTTTCAAAATAAGAAACACCACGTTCACACGATGTACCGTTGTTTCCAAACAACGGGTTCCGTTGTTTCGAAACAACGGTGTTGTTTCCAAACAACTTAAACCCCATTTGGTGACAAAACACCGTTGTTTCGAAACATTTGTTTCGAAACAATCCTGTCAGAACATGTTGTTTTGAAACAATGGTGACTCGTTTCGAAATAACTGTTGTCCGAACATGCTATTTCGCTTTGAGCTTTTTTCCTTAATTCAAATTAACATTTTCTTAATTTGAATTAACTTATTTTGAAATCAGGCATTATTTCGATACAAGTTGTTTCGAAACAACTTGTATCGAAATAACCCCCTGTGTGAACGTAGCCTTTGGGTGTATCTTCAGTAGGACAAAGGTAGCGTAACATAGCTAACTTGATGCCAGGTTGCTGAGCCCTATCACATGTGGCTGAGTGCTTACTACACAAATGCAACGTGTGAGAGTAAAGCCACGTCTACACGGCAGACACTGTACAGGCATAGTCATCAAGTGTGCCAACAGAAGGAGTTTTTGTGTCCTGGGATACAAAACAGGAATATCACCTCCTTGAATGAAGTTAGCAATGCCAATGAAACACTTTTCTGCTGGCTTTGCTGTGTCTATGCTGGGGATTTTGTCAGCATAACTAGGAGATAGGAAGTTTTCAGTTTTAAGTGAAGAGAAGACCAAGCTTAAGTCCTGGTCTACGTTCCAGGCACTTTTTGGTGGCAGTCAAAGGAAGATATGAAAGTTACTTAAAATAACTCCTGTATCTCCCTTTGACTGACTAAAGACTGCTCCCCATGGGCATGTCTACACTGAGACTCTGTTAAGTTGACTTAACACGATCGACTTTAACTCAACTTAAAGTCGACCTTGTTAAGTTGACTTAGAGACTCCACACTGAGAACTCCTGTCGACCGCCTGCGTCCATGCTGGCAGGTGCTATGTCAACAGAAGTGTGGGTAGTTGTCCCACACTGGAGGGGGGCCTGGAGGCCAAAAAGCTTGACTTACGGGCTTTCCCTGACTACATTGAAGTAAGTCAACTTAATAAGGTTGACTTGAGTGTTAATTCGACCTTAACAGGTGATGTTATTAAGTTGACTTAAGGAAGAGCTTAAGTCAACTTAATAAAAGCCCAGGATGGCTGCAGAAGGCTGTAGGTTGACTTAACCTTCCTCAAGTTGAGCTAAGGCTCCAATGTAGACATACCCCATGTGTCTTCAGTGCGCTGAGTCGATGGGAAATGGCCTCCCATCAACTCAGTGCTATGCTACTTGAGGGATGGTTTTCAAGGATTTATTTCCTAATCAAATGAGTGGGTCTTCACAGACCTGCTCAGCTGATCAGGAAGATCGATTTATTGGTGGTGAATTTTCCACTATCAGTGAAGAACTGCCCTCAGTGAGTAAGGGCTACAGAGTTTGGTCATTGGAATGTATGCCATTCTATTCTAATAGTGGGCTGGACATTTTAAGGAATGATCACTGTAAAATTAAGAATTTTTTTTAGGTGGACTCCAATTCAGATAAAAAATAGATTAAAAAATCACTCTTCGTAAGAATAAGAATATAATCACAGTAGTAATTATCAGTCCCGGTCCAGTTTAGAACCCCTTGTGCTAGATAGAGGATAACCAGAAATGTTTCAAACTGAAGAAATTGAATACGTTATTTGGTAGCCCTACAAGTAGTGTAGTGGCTTGCCCCTCTGCTTACTTTGCATAAGGTCCTGCGTTCAAGCCCCTGGGGGTTGGACTTGATGATCTCATGAGGTCCCTTCCAACCCTATGATTCTATTCTAAAATGGAAGAAATTAAATCAAAATCTGAACAGGCTCCAATAGGAGCAATCAGCTACCATACAGCCCTGCAGCTGAGCAGATTGCTGTGTCCGTTGGCAGATTTGGGCCTTAGGGTGAAATAAACCTGCTGTCTTCATGCACACAGAACTCCCAGTGACTTCAGGAGGAGCTTTGTGCATATGGCAATGAGACCATTGATCATTTCATGGTATGTCACTTAATTTACTAGCTAAAGTTCCCTGCAGTCCGCATCAGTCTCATGTTGCCTGGGCTTTCATTGCTGAGTCTGTTACATGAGAAGACAAGTATCATTGCGCTGAGGTTAGCGTCAGTTGCACTGAAGGAAAGACGCAGCATTGTGCATGTCCTGGGGCTGTGGTTCTCAACCTTTTGCGGGTCATGACACACTTGTTGGCTTATCACAACCCTACAAGACACACCTGATTCCTCCTCTCCCTGGCAGAATCCAGCCATTTCCCCGGGTCTCTGCAACACACCCCCTGTGTGGCGATGCAGTAATGTGTCCCGACATGGTGGTTGAGAACCACTGTTCTGGAGGAATAATATTTTTTCTGTCCCTCGTTTTGGGTCTTTGGACATTGTTTGGGCACTGGAAAGTTAACTGGTATGTAGGGGGCTGGGTTTGTTTTTTCAATCCCTCACCCTGTTCAGAAACAAAATTAGGGATTCGTATTCTTGGAGTACACCGTGAAATTGGAAGGAGACTGGTTGCACTGAGAATACAGCACAGACTACTCAGTTTCTCTTGCTACTTGAAGTCCGTTTCACCCAGTTAGTGTCTTGCAGGAAGGTGCGTGTGTCTCTCATGCGTTTAAAGGACAAAGAAAATGTTTTGATGGAAGTATATTTTTTAAAAGGATCACAAATTCAATTTAAATTGTGGGATTTTAAGACATTAATCTGCAAACATGCATCTCAAATGATGACATTTTAAAGAAAATCACACACACACAAAATCACAGGTTGTACCTCATCTTTTTTATACGGAAAGTGTACATTTTGGAACGAAACTGCCTGATGTTGAGCCATAAAGTATTCAGCGTATTTATTTCATGCATAATGACACCAACAGTACACTTTCTGTGATCGGATCTGTAGCGAATGCTAGGTCACTGTGGTTGTTGATAACTGTAAATATGTTCATCCTCAAATAATGGATTAAAAATAATTACCTGTGATCACTTTTAACTGTCGTCTTTTAGAAAAAAAGAGGTGTGCTGAAAATGGCTAGATTGTGCAAGGACTTCTCAGAAATAGCCGCAATTGCTTTTAAATCCTCCCCAGAAATGCCTGGTGCTGCCATCACTAGTGAGTACTGCAACTTCCATTTTTGCAGAGACTTTGTGGAAAATTTTGGCAGTTCAGTGCAATGTAGCGAAAGTGAATTGGCTTGTGGAACAGCATTTCAAGGACTTGTTTGGTCCACTGAAGTCAGTGGGAATTGTTTGTAATTACTGCGTTAGGAGGCTCTGGCCTTTAGAGGAGACATTCCTGAACCAGCAATGCTTATATTTTAAAACAGCGATTCTCTCTGTTGCTATTATTCTTTTAAATACAGTGTGGCAATGTTGGAATTCCTTGTGCAGAGAGCACAGATGCCAGAGCTTTTAATGGGTGCACACTCCAGTAGAGATTTAGGCTGAGATTTTAACTGGGCATCAGCGCCTTTAGCTAGGTTTGAACATTTCAGACTTCTTAGCGTAACAACTCTTTGATTTTGATTTTAAGGTGATATTTTAGGCAGTGTCTGTGAGCAGAGCAGTGAAGAAAATATTTTGCAGAAATGTGCACTGAGGTTTTAAAAAATGTCTGGCCCTGAAGCCTAGTTCTGTGTTAATTCACATAGGCCTGAACTGCACACAAGGCTAAACAGAGTTCTGTGTTCAAAGCAAATCTATCCAGTTTCGTGCCAAGATAAACCTGTTTCCATTGAAATCAAAGTAAGATTTGCTATGGACAGGAATAGAAGCAGGATCAGGCTCATATAAGAAGGTTTCATAGTAAAAGGAGTTCCAGAGGGGTAGCTGTGTTAGTCTAATTCAGTAAAACAAACAAGGGGTATGTCCACACATACTGTTTAAATCAAAATAATGCTGGTTATTTCAATTTAAAAAATGGTAGGTCCACATGACGTTCCCTTATTTCAAAATGAGGAGCTCCCTCATTTCGATATAAGAAAAGTTATATTAATATAATAAAACCTAGTATTATATTGATAAGACGGTTAAAATTGTTAATTCGAAATAACATAGTTCGGACATGTTATTTCGATTTAACTGTTAAATTGATTTAACACTTTTTGCCCATCTCCTTCCCAGGTGCTTTCCTTTTCCTATATATTGGTGGGGGCATGACCCAGTGAGGGGGCCATGTTGCCACACCTCCCATGGGGCCCCTCTCCTGAATCGAAATAGCAAGTTCTGTGGCTGGACATGCTATTTTGATTTGGGTTTTTTTTGGTGTGGACCTGTTAAATTGATTTAACTCATATCAATTTAATGATCTTTATATTGATTTTATTAAATTGATATCAGTAAAATCGATTTAACCATATATGTGTGGACATAGCCATGGAGTCCTGTGTAGGGTTACCAGAAGGCAGGCAAAAGGAGGAAAAGTCCTCCTATTTACCTTCACATCCTCCATCTGGGAGGCATTTTAAAATACGTGACTTTGACTGGCTTTTTACTTACAGGGGTTAAAGTATGCTGAAATGCCCCAGAACACCCTATTTTTAGGGGGAAGTATTCCAAGGCCCCCTAAAAACAGAAGAATGTTACATTAATGCTACATTTTCTCCATGTGTCCTCCAATGTCCTCCTTTTCATACTTTCCTGTCTTCCTTTCCATGTTTTGGTATCTGGTAACCCTAGTCCTGTGGCACTTTTAAAGACTAACAAATTTATTTATTGCATGAGCTTTTGTGGGAGACTTTCTCCCATGAAAGCTAGTGTGATAAATAAATTTGTTAGTCTTTGAACGTGCCACGGACCTCTTGCTCATTTTAGAATAACGATGGTACTTGTGCGAATGGGGACTGGAAAACAATTCACTGCAAAATGAATAGGCCTATGTTCACAGACAGGGGGTTATTTCGATACAAGTTGTTTTGATACAAGTTGTGTCGAAATAACACCTTATTTCAAAATAAGTTAATTTGAATTAACAGTTTGTTAATTCGAATTAAGGAAAAAAGCAGGAGTTGAAATAGCAAGTTATTTTGAAACGAGTCACTGTTGTTTCGAAACATGTTCAGATGGCATTGTTTCAAAACAATCATTTTGAAACAACATTGTTTCGTCCCCACATGGGGTTTAAGTTGTTTCGAAACAACAGTGCGTCGCGTGAACGTGGCCTTTTTTATTTCAAAACAACCTCTGTTGTTTCGAAATAAGACTGCTGTGTGGACACACGCTAGGAGACCTTAAATTCCCTTGAGTTAGGTGAGTCTCAGTACACAAATTCTGAGCCGAAAGTGAGTGGAACATTGGTTAATTTCTAGCAAGCGACCGCCAGTTTATCAGTTGCAGCATAGAGGGGTTTGGTGTTTTGGTTTTGGGGGCATATAAACAAATTTCTATCAAGATGTTCACTCCCCTTATTGGAGCAAAGTGGATCTGGGTAGCTGTATGTGCGGGTGGGAAAAGATAGTAAGTGTGACAGAAAATCTTTTACAGAAAGGAAAAGTAAAGAATCCCTCATTACCCAGGAAGATAGTAACGGCCAGACATGATCAGAGCTGGGGTCCAACATCCTGTCTCCACCAATGGCTATTACCAGATGTTTCAGAGGATGATGCAGCAGAATAACCTGCCCCCCAGGGAATCTTTCCTTCTAACCCCCAGTAACGAGAGGTTAATGTAACCCTTGAAGCACATTACGAGGAGAGATCGCTCAACTGCTCATGAGAATCAACTGATTGCTCTTTTACCTCATTCCTCTCCTCTTTCCATTTGTTTGGCACAAATTATTCCTCTGATTCATCCTATCATTTGTGAAGGTGATATTTATTTTCCAGTAGCACTTAGTAATCCCAGTCATCAGCCAGGATACCAGAGTGCTAGGCGCTGTATGAACACAGAGCAAAAAATACAGTCCCTGGCCCAAAATGCTTGCAATCTAAACATAAGACAAGCCACAACAGATGGATACAGATTGACCAATGGGGAAGCAAAAGGAAACAATGAGACAGTATCAGCATCTTCTATTAGTCTTTTCACTCCCAGAGCATGGCCCTTTTTTCTGCTGCACCTGCCTTCTAAAGCAGCCTTTTTCTATCTCCTGCTCCTCAGTTTTCCCTACATTTTTAAACACCACTAGAAACAAATTGCACTCTTGACTGCCTCTTCATTTGACTCCTCACGGTGTTTTCCAACTCTTGTGAGATTTGGTGTTATTCGAGAAAGCCCCAGCTCCCAGAGTCATGTTATTATGTGAGAATCTTCAAGCTTTCATTGGAAAAACAGAATAGTCAATTTTCTGCCTTCCTGGCTGTGGAGGAAAGCTCAGAAATGTGAGCCATAAACCATCTAAACACAATAGGCAAATTAAAAAGAGCTCAACATTTGTTTTATTTTATTTTTTTTTAAATCTCTTGATTTTAAAGCCAATTTCATGCTTGTTTGGAGGGAAGGGGCAGGTTCATGATTTTTGAATATTCAGGGCTGTCAGTGCTGGACACTCTAAAAATGCTCACTGTGAAACCTGGAGAACAGAGCATGGAAGGTGCCAAATGCTGTGTTGCGACCATGCAAGGGGACCAGTTCTTCCCCCAGCTCTTTGCTGTTGGGTGGAGGCTTCTCTGCTCCAGAGGGTTTGTGGATGTTTTGGGGTCGCTTGAAGCCAGCCTGCATGAGGCAGCGTGGCTGGATGTGGCTACCTCTCTTCTCTATGCCCTTATACCCACTGGTGCAGCCTGAGGGCACTGATATCCAGCTTGGTTTGTGCTCTGTGTTTCCTCCATCAAACGGATGCATGCACTAGACCCCTTCTCTGTGCGGCTGGCTCCAGCATTCAGCATTTGGCCCAGGTTCTCAAAGATACAGGGCAGATCTTCAGATGTGGTGGCCTGGCTTTGCTCCAGCCATTTCAGGTGCCTCTTACCAGTGCAATTACTGCACCACATGAGGATCCAGTGGATGGAGGCCTCTCAACAGGGCCGGATTAAGGCAGGGGGTCTGCAGCCCCTGCCCCTGGCCTAAAGGGGGGCCCCACAGCCACTCAAAAATCCAGCCTGACTAGCCGAATTGGCGAAATGCCATTCAGCCTGCCAGGGCACTCCCTAGGGGATTGTGGGGCCGGGGGCAGTTGGCCTGTGGGGGCCCCTCTGGCTGCCCCCCAGGTGCTGTGGGGGGACGGGCTGGCCCAGAGGCTGGCCCTGCATTCTCGCCTGTCCCCTGAGCCAGGGGTGAAGTGGGCTGGGCTCTGCTCTCCTGCCCTGCCTCTGGGCCGGCCCTCCCTGCCCCCAGGGGAGAGGCAGGAGAGCGGAGCCTGGCCGCTGGGCTGGTCCGGTGTGACTCTGAGCCGGCTGTTCCTCCCCGGGGATGGGATGAGCCAGCCTTGAGCAGAGACCAGTTCTGTGCTCCCCCTCCTCTTGCCCCCTGCCTTTGGCTCCATGCCGAAAGCTGCGGGGATGGGGTGGGGGACGGTGTGCCCATGGGAGGCAGCGATGTGGGCCGCGTGCTGTCCTGCTCATGGCAGGCCAGCGTGGGGCCCACAGAACTGCTGGGAGAGGGGCAATTGCCCCTCGCCTCCCCAAAGGACAGCCCTGCAGCCTGCCGGCTCACCAGTCAGCATGAGTACTGCGGGCTCTGGCACCGCCTCGTCTTGTCCCAGCAGCGTGCCTCACCCCTGCATGGCCACCCCACAGCAGCACCAGTCTTCAGCAGCTCTGGCCACAGCCCCCCAACCTGCTCTGTAGCACCAGCCAGAGCCCCTGGCCCTGCTCCCGAGCACAGAGATGGATGGACAATGGGTGGACCCATGAGGGTGGGCAGGCCCAGGCCGCTCCCCCAACCTTGATCCGGCCCTGCTGCTCAAGATAATCAGATGCCCAAATTGGCCAAATTTGAGTGCAGGGAGGTGTGACGTAGGACATGGCTGCAACCTCACTCAAATTTGGCCCATCTGCCCCTACTGCTCAAGGGCAGAATCTGCCAGTAGCTGGAATAACTCCTCTCAATGGGACCCTGAAGATTTATATCCCAGGAGGATCCAGGGGCGAGTACACTGGTGAAGAGCAACTGGAGGTGATGTCTCTCAAGCTTTCTGAGATTTACACGGTGATTCTGACCCCACGTTAAAGTAAAATTCATTTAATTCCTCTGTAGCATTTAGCACACTTTGTTCTCAGTCAGCTCTTCCTGCTGAACGAGTCAGGGGTGTTTTGCTTGAGCAGGGAATCACCCTCCTTTCTCTTCTCTTTCAGTCACCCCCCCCCCACCATTTACATTTCTGAAACATCTAGTCAAACTTTGTCACCTCCATTCAGGGCTAATCGATAGTGCCTGGGGAACAGGTTAATTATAATCACAGAATAAACGCTGGCGTCTCAAAGTTCACTCGGCTTCAGCAGTGTTTCAAATCCAGAGAGGACAAATGCCAAGAAACTTTCATTGATCCATCCACGGCAGGTGTGGGAGTTTGAACCTGCCTGCCATTCGATCTGATTCAAGACTACTCGATTTTGTTCCTTATCTCGAGCTTTTGCCTATCTTATAATGTCTGTTATTTTAGATAAAAGTCCAATCAATTGGGTTAGAAAAACGGCAAGTTATATTTCCTCTGATAAGTTTTGGTACCTGCAGGTTTATCGGCTGGGCGCTTGTCAAGGTCTGAATTGACCTGTTCAGATATTTAATCAGTTACTGAAAAAATCTCTTTTCTCTTCTCTCTTCCCCACCCCCTTCCCAATGCAATGGAGGGACCCAATGTTTAGAATACCAGATACAGCTGGAAAAGAGAGTTACTTGAGGTTACCTAGTAAATAGGGAACAGGGGACCAAAAGCACAGAGCATGCATTTTGGGATGATGAAAACCACTAGAGGAAAGCAACATATACATATAGGCTAGAGCAGGGGTGGCTAAACTTATGGAACTCAAGAGCCATACAAGTTGATTATTAAACCTTTGAGAGCCTTGCTGAGGCATATGGCCATATAGTATCTGTTCTCTTCTTCATATTTTGATTTCTTGTTATTTGACGTCATGTTTAGAAGGACTTGTAAAACATGACTTAATGAGTAAACTACATTAGGCCCTATGAGAAATTCTAAACATGCTGCGCTTCTTCCCCAGTCCCCGACCATGCTGCCACTCCCCCACAGTACCCAAACATGCCACTGCTGCTCCTCGCCATCCTGACGCCCACCCTAACTCCCAGGCCCTGATGCTAGCTTCCCTAGGCCAACCCTCAGACCCCCTTACCTGGCCACTCCAGCGGCTAGGCACAGCCTGGGGCTCCCACCTGAGCATGCTCTGAGCATGCTCAGGGCAGCTGATTTAAAACTCCTAGGCTGGGGCTGCTTTCCTAAATTGATTTGTTGACGTTCTGCGAGCCACACTTTTTCGTTCAAGGACCGACTGTGGCTCCTGAGCTGCGGTTTGGCCATGCCTGGGCTAGAGCCTGACCAGAGTTGTGCTAGTATAAATTTGCAGGATTCTTTCTTTTAAAAATCTTCTCCAATGTAACAGAAATAGAGTCGGGCTCAGTAAGTTCCTAATGATACTATAACACTCAAGGTTCTACCTGTGCTTATATTCCTTCCCCCTCTCCAGACTGAACATATCCTGCAGTGCTCGTGGAAAGGACTGTTGTGAATCTAGGATTAGATAAGCACTCCTTTCCAGGGGGAGGTGAGAAAATAGGATCTGTTAACTCCCCTCCAGCCATTTTGGGCCCAGGGAGGTGGGGAAGTAACTAATGGAAAGGATGGAAAGAAAGACTTGAAAGGACACGTAAAGCCGAGGAGTTGGGGAACCCCCAGCACATGCTCACTGAGCCTGTTCACACTTATCTGTATGACTCAGGGTCCTTCAAAATATATCTGACCTGAGGCTCTGTTACTCGGTTCCAGCACTTGGGTAGCAATGGAGGGAAGAGGGGAAGATGACTTTGAAATTACCTTTGAACTCTTTATATTCTGGGACTGCGCAGGGGCCTACTCTGCTCCCAGTGTAAGTGGTTACATATACACTGTCACAGATACTGTGAAAAAGTTATTTTGAAATACCTAGTTTGTATTTATTTCAAAATAATTATTTCAAAAGAGCATTATTTCAAATTTATTATTTCAAAATAGGAGTCTAGTGAAGACTTTCAAAATAAGGTACTTCTTATTTTGAAATTGAAAGTCTTCGCTAGACTTTCTATTTTGAAATAGGGAAAGGCAATGTAAAGTATAGGGCTATTATTTCACAAAGAGCCAATTCCTCAGCTCGGAATGGCTTTTTTCAAAATAGCTATTTTGAAAGAATCAATATTTTAAAATAAATCCAGGTTTTAGTATTTCAAAATAGCATGTTGTTATTTTGAAATAATGTAGTGCTTATTTTGAAATACTAAAATGCCTGCATGGACAGGCATAAAGCTTTTTTTTTAAATAAGCCTCCTTATTTCAAAAAATCTTTGGAGTGCAGACATGCAAGTTAGAACAGCCCCGAGGCTGGTCTAACTCTCTGGGTACGTCTACACTGCAGCAGACTCACCCTAGTGAGGCTTGAGCTAGTGTGTAAAAAATAGCAGTCTGGACGTTGCAGCTCCAGTGCAGCTGAGCTCAGTCCCCAGCTTGGCATGAGACCCTCAGTTGCTCCCCAAGCCGTGTACACAGTTTTTAGCACACTCGCTGTAGCTCCGTTAGCGTGGATCTGTCTACACCTAGGCTAGGAGTCTTTGTATCAGCTCTCTGAGATCCAGGTAGGCCTTAAGCACAGTGGCGATGGTGGGGGCTGTTTTTACCCATTGTGTGGCCCCTTTACTCTGGCAGAGTCTCACCAAGGGGCCCTGGAATAGCGGAGAGCCAGGCCCATTGCGCTCCCCACCTTACACTCTCCCCGGCTGTGACCATTACTTCTTCCACTCTTCCCTTTAGATTCAGCACAAGGTTCATGCAGAGTCCTTTGGCTGCTGTAAACCACATGATCCTATGATCTACCCCCCTCTCTCCCTCTGCGTACACGCACCCTTGTCTCCATGCGGTACTGGGCTTCTCCGAATGTCTCTGGGCACCACCAGGGAGAGCAGTCGTAGGTGCAGTCTCATTTATGACACAGCTAGCTGAGGTGTCTCATTGTTATTATCAGATTGTTGCTGGGACCATGCACATGAGCAAAGCAAGTCAGATCTGGACCCAAATCACTGGTTGCACCCGAACATATTTAAAGGTTTGTTAACCATAGCCTTGATCCTGCCGAGACATAATTGGTGCACTTAGAGCTCCCAGCTTTGGATGATGTGTCTAGGCTTGTTTATGGGTAGAGGAGCAAGCACCAGAGAACATCAGAAATGCCATTTTCCTGGCCATTACTCTCCATGCTTCTCACCTCAGATTAGGGTTGTAGGCTTTTTCTTTTCTTTTCTTTTCTTTTCTTTTCTTTTCTTTTCACCACTGGCAGTTCGGACACACCTCCAGGGTGATATCTGGGTGCCAATTCCTGTGCACAACTTGCCATGGTGTCTCTTTCATGACCTCTCTCCCTTTTCTTTTGCTACAATGCCCTATCCCTGTCTCCGTCAAGAGGGGCTGTGTTCTCAGGGCTGTTTTGGTCATGGATCATTCTTCAAGTGCCCAGGGGCTTATGGAATCAGCACATTTAGGGCGATTCAGTCCCAGACTATACAGGGGGAAAACACCAGCAAGCTGACGTTTGGACCTGTGGTGAAGACACTTTGCTGGGACTTGGGAGGTCTGGATTTCATTCCTGCCTGTGCTGCAGACTCCCTCTCCAACCTTGGGCAAGTCGCTTAGGCTGTTTGTGCCTCAGTTCCCCCTCTGTGGGGATCATGTGCTTGCTGATGATCCCTCACAGCTACTGGCAACTGGCAGAGTTCAGAGCAGTCCTTAGGCTGCCCTAGACTGCTGTGGGGATGAGATGAGTGCTGAACTGGCCCAGTAATCAAAGGAGCTGTAAATCCCTCCATTGCACATTCATCCTCCAGGCTGTGCACAGTACATACCCTGACTGTGTAACCGGGTACGCAGGACCACTTGGCAATAGTTAGGCAGTGGGGAGATATGGAAGCCGGGTTGGCTAGCAGACAAATGGACAGGATAGTAGGAAGATGAAGGCTGTTTTTTCGCCCTCAGATCCCAGCAGGGGGTACTCTCGTCCTGTGTAAGGAGTGGGAGGAGAAGGCTAATTTGTCGTTCTCCCTTTCTGTTTCAAATGGAACGTGGACACTCTTTTGTGCTGACTGAGTCCTTACAACTGCCCAGCTGCCTTTTGCAAGTGAAATTTATCTCCTTCCTGCAAGGCAGAAGGTTATCTTGAATCCTAAATGCTGCTGAAGTCCGACCAAAGTGTTCCAAACAGGGCATAAGCAGCGGGCAGGCCTTGATCTGGCTGTTAGCGCAGAGATGGATTTCATCCATAGCGTCTAAGTTCTTCCATAAAGGAGAAATGCAGAAACGATGCCATGGGGTGCCCATGGCTGGTGCTGATTTAACATAGGAGGCATTTAAGTACCACAGTGACTGGCAGCAAGATAAGGCCTTAAAACAGTTGAGTAGAGAAGTGCCTCTTCTTACAAAGACTCAGTGCTCCCAGTTTCAAATAATTTGTCCTGGCTTGTTTATGGACCGAGGAACACAGCAGCAGAGAGCATTAAAATCCCAGATTTCCTGGCCTCTGCTCTCCATACTTCTCATTTAAGATGTGGGTTGTAGGCATTGTTTTTCTGTTCCACCCCTGCCCTTAAATCCCTGCACCAAATGACATGCAAGCCAAAGGGAATCTCCGATAGCATGTATCCATTTATAACACGGACATAATTCAGGGAAGAAAATGGTGCCAATGTTCCTTCCTGTTGGATGGAAGGAAAGCATTTCTAAGAACATTCCTTCAAAGCTCACTCCCGAACTCTGATGTCGTGGTTCTGACCCCATTTCCTGCGCGGGTCACGGCAAAGCAGCCATCAGCTTAACCCAAGATTTGTTTTTAAAACGTATAACTCTGCAACTCATGTTGTATGGGCTGCAAGAGCCTTAGGTGTTTAACAGTTTAAGATCACAAATATACGATGGAGCTAAATCGATGAGCAGAAAAAAGGTTTATTTTCGAATGAGGAAAGTGCATTTGGCTATGTCTACACTACCACTCATCTTGCTACAACTTACGTTGCTCAGGGGTAGGAATCAACCACCTCCCTGAGTGACATGAGTTACCAACCTAAGCACAGGTGTGGACAACGCTGTTTAGGCAGGATAGCTTCTCCTGCCAACTTAGCTATGGCTACTGATTGTGTGTGGATTAATTAAGTTCACAGGCGAGCGCTCTCCCTTTTACAGCTGTGCAGCTCTGTGTTGGAGACAGGGCCTTAGGGTAGAGTGTTTGCCCAGCCATATAACGAGGGCTATAAATGTGGAGAACGACTGATCTAGCAGTTATTTGGAAACTTTGGACAAGATCCACCACTTATGTAATTCACCATAGCTCCTCTGTTTCCAGTGTATTTATTTCATTGTACCCCAACTGAGAATCTGACCCACAGCTGCATTCCCTTTCTTGTCCAGATAGATCAAGCAACCTTCATCTGACCATAACGAGCAATAGAGCTAAGATATAAAGAGCATATCCAGCTCCAAACGTGGCTCAGAAGGATTTGGATCTGGTCTTCCAGGGCAGGCCTGTAACTAGGGACCCTTCTAAAGCACAGACCTGTTGGGTTTGTAACCACAGTCGAGTCCACAAATTGATCCCAGTGTTGCAAACATTTATGCATGTCGGTAACTTGCTGTTACTTTATGACCTGATCCTATGCTTTACATCCCCTTGCATTTAGTTTCATTCCTTTCTGTAAGTTCATCCATCTTCGAGGCATCTGAGGAAGTGGGATCTTCTCCTACGAAAGCTCATGCAAAAAATAAATCTGTCAGTCTTAAAGTGCCACACAACTCCTTGTTATAAATAAATGTGTTAGTCTTTAAAAGTGACACTCAGGTGCTTGTTTTCCTGACCTAGACTGACCCGCTACCCCTTTGAAAGTGTAAACGCTATTCTACCAGCAAAAATAGGGCTTTGCTGTTACCGATTATTCCACTTGGGGAATTGGTTTAAGATAGAGTGGCCAAAACACTCTTTTGCCAGTATAAACTGCATCTTCACTAGGTTAATTTACTGCTATAACTGTAGCAGTACATATATTGATCCTGGCATGTGTAGGCAAGGCCTAAGTGTTTCCAGGGCTGACACCCAATATGGTAACACACAGTCCATTCCCGCGCCTCCCATCTCCTGAACTGTTCAGAAAGTCCTCCCCAAAAGCACTGCATCATGAGGAGAGCACCATGTTTCTTTGCCCCTGGCATCAGCCATGGAGGCAGTTGCCTAGCCAGTGTTTCCCACAATGCACTGCAAGGATCACAGCAAATATATATTGGACCAGCAGGGGAAATGCTGCAATGCATGCATGCCACATGTGTGAGCTAGGCAAACTGGTAGGACCATTGTTACCAGAGTGGGATGTGGGAGATCCAGGCTCACATGCCTGCCCGTCAGAGAGATCTCTGAAGCTGTCACGCAAGGACTTCAGCCCAGGTCTCCTTCAGGCTGGTGCCTGTTAGCTGAGCAAGGAGAAAGACTGGGTTTTCATTCCAATGTTGAATGAATTTCTAAACCTTGAAAGGTGTCGCAAAATGGAATTGTTGTGCTGTGGTCTGTGCTGGCTGTAACTGCTGTAGATACTCACACCTGCACCTGTTTGCACCTACTGTGGCACTGTTTGTTTGTAGTAGGGTGGAGCAGGCTTTTCTTAAATATGGATGTTTTAAAAGAGCTCCAGAGTTTGGGGCGTTCCACCCACTAACACTTTTTTGTCTACATACTCCCATCACCAGCGCCTCAACAGCCATTAGTTGATTCTCACAACATTACTGCAAGACAGGTGCTGTTGTCCCCATTTTACAGGGGCGGGGAGAAGGGGAGCTGATTCCCAGAGATAATAAATGATTTATCCAGTGGCAGAAATACTGTGGTACAACCAGACATTGAACTAATATCTTGTGTATCCCAGGCCATCTTACCTTCTTTAGCATGATAATTTCCATGTAGCTTTCAATCACCTAATCCCCATCACCTGATTGTTTCATCCTTCATTTTCTGTTGGTCGCTGGCAATGTTGTGGTGTGTGTGTGTGTGTGTGTGTGTGTGTGTGTGTGTGTGTGCGCGCGCATGCGTGTGTGTGCACATGTATACCAGTGTCCTCTGCTGGAGGAAATCAGAACTCCTCACGGGTGTCATACGCCTTCTGCAGTTTGCAAATAAAGGTCAACTGCAAACCTCCCTGGGATCTGAATTCTAGGCCATGAATGGCATAAGAATGGGATGCTTTATGTGTCCCAAAATTTGCTGTAGCATTTTGAATCCTGTGCTACTCAAGGAAACGTGATGATTACAAAAAAGTACCCTCTGATAAAGTGATTTAATGTTAGGACCAGATCAGTTTTTATTTATAACCAGATATATAGGTTCTTTTTCTTCTCTCAGGCTGAAAAAATCAAATGCCAGAGTCTGGGTCTGGCATATTTCCAACGCAAATGAGTACACTGACAAAAAAAATCCAACATAATTTCAGTACACGTTTCAAACATTTAAAAAAAATCTTTTGTAACAAGACCTTTTACCTGCAATTAAATTCCCAGTTATTGACAGGGATTCTAACAGGCAAGGAACCCTGTCTGCAAGTGGATTTACTAGCTTAGATCCCAGGCAGGACAATTGCAGAAGTGAGGACAATGTTCACATTTGCTGGCAATTTTTCAAAACAAAAAAATGGGGCAATAAATCCATGTGATGTATTTATAACTGTTCTCATTGGGTGACATTCCCCTGCTATTTAGAGAACAGCGCACAAGTCCTGGCACCATGTACGTTCCATCTAAGCTCCCAGAAGCGTGGTGCATGGTGGGACTTGTCAAAGAACCATCAACTACGCAAAGTAAATAGATGGAAACGGTGGAGCCAAATGCTACTTTCTTGAATTGCTTTCAATTCTAATAACCTCAGGGACACTTTTTCAGATGAAAATGTGATTTTCAAGTTGATGGTGGCTCTTAAGAAAAAATGTGGGGCCTAGAAATGTTTCTGTTAGTCATAAGTCTTGCTGAATCTTATTTTCTGGGTTTCCTGTGTCCCTTGAAATGTTAGAGAGAATAAAATCTGAACAGAAGAGAGTGAAAGAAGGAGGGCAGGAGTGGACTCTGAACGGCCTTTTACTGTTTTCATTCCTGCTTAAAACAATAACAGCTCAGAAAAATGCTGCAACGTTTCTATATCAAGTCTGCTTGGATACATTACAGAACCCACCCAGCTTTTCCAGCAGGGAATTCTCCAATATTACAAGAGCTCCTAGCTTTCCTACCAACCCTTTGGTGTGCTTCCCAGCTCAGCTCCGTAGCTTTCTTGGGATAACTAGTGCTTCCAACTCCTTGTGATCTTTATCACAAGTCCCAGGCCACATGCTGTTTTTTCTTAAAGTGCCAGCTCCCAGAGTCATGTGATTACATGAAAATCTCAGTTCTTATCTCAAGGAGTGGCTGAGTTTTAAACTCTAGTGGTTGCAGTGAGAAGCTTGAAAACACGACTCCAAAGGCTCAGGCCGAAGAAGCAAATATAAGGAACCCTGAATGATTTAAAAAAAAAAAATCACGATGTTTAAGCTTGTAACTTTAGTGCAGGTCTGTAATTCTGCTTTTCTATCTGCCCTGTGCTCTGCTCCCCAGCTCTGATCTCATCAACTGTATTGTAGGAGTCCCCTGTCTGTCTCAATTGCCATTCAGAATACCCTGGGCCCGTCTTTTAAAGCCCCGCGCACTTATGTGAAGTGAGAATCCTCTTTCAGTCCATCTGGGACTCATGTATACATGAGTGTGCTGCTCTCACCTCTTATCATAACAAATTATTTTAGGACATACACTTTCTCTATAGGAAGACCTGCTCTCATGCTCTGTTTAAAGCCTGTAAGTGCCCGGCTATGTTTCAAGGGCGGATTCTCCTTTATGTAGGTGCTTCACTGGACAGACAAGACACTTTCTTATGGGGAAATGTTGATATTAAATTTCCTTCTTCTGTAAACAAAATTCCAGTATTAATGGAAACCCATTTCCACAGGGCAAATCAAAGGGGCTGAAGATAACAGGCAGAAGGGGAGGGAAAGAGCTGTCAGTGTTGAATAAACTACCTCAAGTGTGTCCCATCCAGAATAACACAGCAAGGCTCTTTGTCCCCTTCTAGTGGCTGGCCCATGAACAGAGGTTTATAAATCTGCTATTGTATTTGAGCTAACAGACCGTCTCTCTGTCTTAGATACTCGTATTACCAAGCACTTCCTGATTTTTTGATATATTTAGAGCAGTGCTGTTATCTCCATTGGACTGATGGGAAACTGAGTCACGGAGAGACAAAGTCACTTGTCTAAGTGTGCACAGCAAATGTGGGATGGAAAACAGCATTGAACTCAGGGTAGTGTCCTAACCACTAGACACCCCTTCCTAGGGCTTTTTAATTCATGCTTTTAGATCCAGTGGTCTCACAATCAGTCCCCAAAGATGGCCCTTTTAAGACCCCAAATGAAAGATTTTAGACTTAGGAACCGCTGCAGCATTGGCCAGGAATATGCAGCTCCCTGGATTATTATTTATCTCTCTTTCAAAGAAATCCTTCTTTTAAATGGAAATATTCCCCAAAACGAAAAGTGCCTAGGTGCAATCAGCCACTACCACTCAGGGCCTTGTGCAAATCGTGTGAGGCCTTGTGTCCTGCCTCAGCCTGGCTCCATTTTGCCTGGTGAGTAGCACCTTTTCTGTGATCGGTGCTCCTGGTGTCAGCCGGATAGCTTGCAGAGTAAGGCCCAGATGGGTGCATCTGAGGAAGTGGGATCTTCTCCCATGAAAGCTCATGCAAAAAATAAATCTGTTAGTCTTAAAGTGCCACACGACTCCTTGTTGTTTTTTTACTGCACTAGACTAACACGGCTATCCTTTTGAAATTGAGAGCCTGGGCCCTGGATGAGCTGTGTCTTGGCAATGTCTTTGCCTTCTAAAAGGAAGGACTGAGCCCTAGTCTACACTCAGCTGGGTTTTCAACTGCAGTTGACCGGCATTTACGGCAGTCATGTAAAACGGCTTGTGTAAATGCCAGAGACTTAGTAAGCCACTGGGACACACTCAGGAAAGCCGATCACAAATGCCTGGCAGTTGGCTTTCCCCTACATCTCCTGGGGGCCAGGACTTCCGGCGCCAACTTCCAGGAGTGAAGCAGTGAGTTCATACTCACTAAGTGCTCTTGGAACGCCAGGCTGATGGTGGCGATTTTGCTGCCGTCAGCATAGACATAGTCTTAAATACGTACACTTGCTTTTAGAGCATTAGTTTTCAACTTGTGTTCTGTGGATCCTTGGGGACCTGCAGACCCTGCTGAAGATTTCCAAAGGGGTCACACCTAAATATGACATTTTTTAGGTCTCGGCAAATGAAAAAAGGTTGAAAACCACTGAGAGAGATTATGGAAGCACTCACAGGCTCCAGTCAGGTTTGGGCCCCCCACCATGGAAACTTGGTGGACAAATTGGAGATTTTTGCCCAGAAGAGGGCAACAAAAATGAATAAGGGGCTGGAGCACATGACTTATGAGAAGAGGTTGAGAGAACTGGGTTTGTTTAGCCTGTGGAAAAGAAGAATGGGGTGGAGGCATGAGATTTGATAGCAGCTTTCAACTGCATGAAAGAGGATTCCAGTGAGGCTGGAGCGAGGCTATTTTCCTAGGTGACAGATGACAGAATGAGCAGCAATGGTCTTGTGTTGCAGTGGGGAACCTTGGTTATATGTTAGGAAAATCTTTTTCAGTAAGAGGATGGTGAAACACTGGAATGGGTAACCTAGGGAGATGGTGGGATCTACATCCTTGGAATTTGCGTTTGCCACTGCACACCTCGTGGCTCAACTTTGTACTCACCCACAACCATTTCAGATTTGAGGATTATTTATAACTTCCATCCTTAGAAGTTTTTAAGGCCTGGCTTGGCAGAGCCCTTGCTGGGAAGAATTCATTGGTCTTGGTCCTGCTCTGAGCATTGGATTGAACTAGATAACCTCCCTTCCAACCTAATGTGGTATGATGAACCAATTTCAAATGGGATAGCTGTGTTAATCTAGTCCAGTAAAAAAACAACAAGCAGTTGTGTGGCACTTTAAGACTAACAGATTTATTTTTTGCATGAGCTTTCGTGGGAGAAGATCCCACTTCCTCAGATGCTTCGAAGCATCTGAGGA